>CM038220.1:88087949-88242320 GCA_021442155.1 Cymbidium sinense
GGAAAGCTAAATGTTTGTCTATGGCCAAAAGACTTTAGTTATGGAAACACAATAAGCTTAATCAATATCTTGCTTATTAGTGTCATGCTCTCATGATTCTAAAATTGCATCAAGATCATTAATAATCTTTGTTCTAAAATTTTGTTTCATGAAAAACTATAGAAAAATATTTGTATATTATTTCCTAGAATAAAACATATTGAACCAATGATTTTGATGGTTTAGGAATCTATAATGTTGTTTATTTATCAAAGACATTTGCTCTACACTACTTCGGAGATTGTAGCATACCAATAACTTAATTTTTTTATTGCTAATGGATAAATATATTATTTTATAGTAATGTCCTTCTGCGTTAATTTATTCATTAGTTAAAATAGATGTATGTTTATGACGCACCAACAATATGCTATAAGAGTATGTAGTGTTGAACATATGTCACGCTAGTTGTATATTTAATTTAAAAACATAAAAAAATTTAGACATATGTATCCTAAATAACTATGTTTAAAATTTAAAAATATAAACTAAGTGTATAATTTAATAAATAAATGAAGATAAATTTATTTTTTTACTCTTTCTTTGCCTACTATCATGATGTATGAAAGGTACATATATTTTTTGTTTATCATTTTGCAACCTTAAATAATATTATTATTTTTTCATTCATACAATGTTAGAATTTGTCGTCACATTTCTTGCATATTTAATTTTGGCAATTACTATATTATTTTTTAATATTTAAGAATTATAAAGTATAATGTCTTGTTAACTATGTGTATGTGTTATATATTTTTAAAAAAATAAGTGTCTTAGGTTTGTGTTAACTTGTTCCCTTATTTGTAATGCATCATAGGTGTCTATATAATATATATTTTTTATAAGACCACATATCATTAATAAAACTTTATTTCTACAAATAATAATATTAATTGAAAAAATTATTACTTTTCTTATAATTGGATCCAAAGTTATTTAGTGAAAGAACCTAGATCTTACTTTAGAAATGTGCCAAACCAAAATTTAAGAGCAAATTAAACAAGCTAGGTCTTGGAAAATCTTATAGGGTTTAGTAGAAATCAAGCCAAATCCATTTTTAAAGTTAAGAAGAAAAATTGAAAAGAATTGAGGAAATACAATTCACACACACACACACTCACACAAGAGAGAGAGAGAGAGAGAGAGAGAGAGAGAGAGAGATCAAATCAAATCAAAGTGTGAAAATTTTCTATCAAATTATTCCTCAAATGGCTCTTTTTATAGATGAAGATCCAAGTGTATTCTATGTAATTAATAAAATTAGTATATTTTGAAATAACAAAATGGAATGATCTTAGTGTAGCTAGTTATGAAGCAAGTGAGTTTGTTTGGTGATTTTGAAGGTTATTCCCAGAAAAGATGAAAATTTTAAAAAAACATAAACTCTTAAACATTGAGATATTATTTACTTTAGTCTAATGAGTTTATAATTTTGTCCCTTTAGTACAAGGGTCACTCATTTAATCACTATTCCTATATGAGCATGTTTAATATTAGGATTTCTATTCAAATTTTAATTGTTACACTAAAAGACACTATAAAATGTAAAAGTTTAGCTTTATTCAACTTAAGAAATTTCATAATCTTTGTCACTTAAGTACCTAATGACCTCCCCACTATCATTAACACATAATTATCCACTAAGTAGATATGATATTAAACAACCCCTATAGGTTTAAGAGGTAGCTCCTACCATCTTGTGACAAATATATCTTTGATAATATTTATGACAGCCTAAAGCCTATAATCATTAAGATATTGTCTACCTTTTTTCTAATGACTACATGATTTTGTTCCTTTAGTGTAGCTTTTTAGGAGATCAACCTTCCTAATATGCTCCTATATGAGCAAACTTACATTTAAAGATTTAATAAATTGAATTTCAAATATTATATCAAAATACATCTTGATATTTAAAAGTTCAATATCATTCTACTTATAGTGCTTCATAATAATAGCTTGACGGTTAAAATTCAAACAATTATGAACTTTATGTATCCTTAATAAGTATTTTGAGAGAAATCTTCATATAGGATCTTGTATATCAACTAGTACTTTGGGTGGATACATTCATGAAGTTGATCAAAAGTGCTTTCAAAGAGTAATCAATTTCTTAGATCATTCATTTGAGTTCACCATCAGTGTTAATTATTACGAAGAGTTCTTAGGCTACTTTTAATGATGTGACTCATAATAACTTCTTAATTAGTGAGGCTACATATTTCTTTTAACTAGAGATTTTTTGAGTGTGTACATGCTTCAAACTAATTATAAGTTAGAGCACCAAGGATAGAGTAGGATGCTGAGGGTTGAAAAGGGAAAGAAGATGAGGTCCATTATAACATATCACAAGAAGAACCCAAAACAAGGGAAAGTAAAGAGATAATTGGACCTCCACCAGCCAAACTAGAAAGAGAGGAGTAAAGGTAACACCGAAACCCACCAAAGGGAGCAAGACACCACCAGCGAAAACCTAGCTCATACAGGGCATGAAAAAACTTCACATTAATTTTAATTTTTTTGGGTGATTCACATTAATTTTTTTTTGATTCACATTAATTATTTTATTTTATTTTATTTATATTTTAATTCAAAATAAAATGTATTTAATGAAGATAGTTATTTTAAAATTATTTTAAATATTTTAAATAATATTATTTATTCAAGAAAAATAAAATTAATTTTAAAATGTAATGAGTAAACGTATTTTTAAAAGTACCATAAAATATAAATATAAATTATAGAATAAAATTGATCTCAAATAAGCTGTTAGTTATTAAAAAAATTGATATCAAATTTTCTTTATATTAATATTACATTTCAGACCTAAAAAAAAAAATTAAAGGACTATTTAGGATCACTTCTATATTTTATTTTATGTTTAATATTTTAATTTTATTTTTAAATAAAATATATTTTATTATTATTATTATTTTAACAATATATAAAATATCTTTAGATTATTTTGAACATCTTTAAAATACTAAAAACACATTAAATAAATATATTTTAAAACAATATAAAAATAAAATTATAAATTATAAAATAAAATTGATCCAAAAAACAAAAACACTAAGAAAAATGAAATGTTTGACAAAAAATCATTATGTGCGGTTAAACAAGTCAGTGTTTAATGCCAAGTAATCAAGACTTTTTTTATTAAACATCATCGCTATATGATGATTTATCATTCATATGAAAAGTAATAATCAATTAAAATTACCATTAACACACAAATAATTAAATCTATTTTAAATTCTCATCATGATTTAATTAACCCATCAAAATTAAGTGAATATAGATATATACATACTTATTATATGTGATTTATATTGTATATGTATTATTTATAACATAAAATCATTAAAAATACATACAACAAATTATTTTTCACCTCATTGTTTTCACATTAATTAAAATCATAATAAATCATATTATAAAACAAGTAGTACTTTTCTATTTTAATGAACTTTAAATTATAACTTCTAACTTAAAGCTAAACTAAATGTTATCTTAAAAAGTAAAACATTAAAATAATAAACCATGCGGTGACAACCCACTTCTCATTATTTTTAATTTTTTATAATATTAGCAAAAGGCATCCACGCCTTCAGACTAGTAAAATAGGTAATAACAAAATATTAATGCTTTAGAAAACACATTGGAGGTGCCTAAACCCGGTCCTCCAAGAGACCATGGCTACAAAACCCGTCAACCACCCGCATAATTTAATAATTATTATAATAAAAGGGCATTAACATACATATCACACAATTCTTATATATTTATATATGTAACATCTAAATATAAATATTTATATATATAGTATCTAAATTTTTATTATTACAACAAAATACTTTTTTTTACTTTTTTTGAGTTAAATTTACTTTTGAAACATAAAAGTGCTATATTTGTAAATATCAAATTTTAGATATTGATATATAAATTCATAATTGCTATATATATCCTATAATAAGTCAGGCAGCTTTGCTTTGCCCATCTCTCTCGTTAAACAAACCCGAAAATAAAGCCTCTCCATCCACATGGGTTCATCTCATCATCTATAAATCCTCATGCTCTCTCACATTTCACTCAAGTAATTACTTCAAATAGATGTTAAATCATTACCTCTTCTTACCCTTTGATATCCTCGCATATAAATCACCTTCTTTCGGCAATAATCCATCCTCCCCTTTCTGTTCTCCTTTTCACCATGCTTTCACTAACAACAATGGTGAAAAGCCCCATAATTTCTACCAGATCGCGGATCATGCTCATCTCGACAGGATGAAGAACAAAAAGGAAAAAGAGCTCCTTTGTTAATTAATGAAAACTACTTTTTTTAATCTAAAGTATTATTTAGTGTGGGGTAGATCATTTGATATAGGCAGCAAAGGCAAAGGTATTTTGGGATAGGGAATTGAAATTATGTGGCAATGTATATATCACTTGGATTGAATGACATAGGCAAGGGAGGAAAGTTTTATTCCCGGATACACTTAATGTTCGCTATGCTATTGATATTGGAGTAATGGATGATTCTTTAATAATTATATTACAAATAATTATATATTGTTTAGGTTTTCTTCATGTGTATATAATTTGTTCTTTGTATTTGAGTTAAATAAAAGAAGATTGCATATCTTTTTCATATGTACTTGGGTTGGAATAAAAATGATGCAAAGATATTATTATATATTTTTATTTTCAGTTATTTATCATTTTGCATATATATATATATATATATATATATATATATATATATATATATATATATATATATATATATATATATATATATATATATATATATATATATATATATTTGTCATCTCACTTAAGATCTCATTTATTTGAAGTTAGAAAATTCTCCTTTAAAGAAAATCCTCAATTTAATTTTTTGGTTCTTGATCTCTTGAAGTGTCACTTGATTTACAAGAAGATAAAATATATATGGATCATCATCTTGATATTTAATATGTTCATTTGATTATTTAATATTAGTAATTATCAATTAAGCATTCAAAAAATCCATAATCATATTTATATGACATACAAAGTGTAGTTTATTGATAAATTCATAAACACTTAACTTAAAATGAAATATATGATAAGTTAATTTATCTATATTGGCTTTCTGATAATAAACTTGCAGCAAAATATATAAATGATATAAAATATTGAAAATAATTCAAAAGTATTTATATATTATTTAGTTACTAAAGACAAAATATTTCTTTATATTGTTGAAAAGTAATGTAGGAGTATTTTAATAAATCTACTTTTATAAATCATTTACTAATAAAAGTTTTAATATGAGTATCTAATTGATTGATAAATTCGTTAGTAATAAATACAAGTTTTGATCAAGCTGCACAATTGAGTTATCGAGTGTTTGATAAATGACTGACTTGAACTCAATGAGTTAAAGTCAAATTTAGCCAGCTCTAGAACTCATTAGCTCAGATATATATATATATATATATATATATATATATATCCTCATATATATATATATATATATATATATATCTTATATATATATATATATTACATTCGATAGTTGATTTCATGAGGCAACCAAGAGATGTATAAGAAGTTATATTTTACATAGCTTCTATTCTATATATTTATAAATGAATTATTTTCTTTGAATACAAAGCTAGCTATTTTATATATGAGCTTTTAAGAAGATTATATGTATTCTCATACAATTTTATATTTGAATATTAAATCAAATATAAATATTTGATAAAATAAATAAATATTTTATCATGATTGATATCCTTGTATCCAGCACCTAGTATTTTGCATTTAGATAGGCCATATTAAATCAAGTGTAAATATTTTTAATTAGTTTAATGATTATCATATTTTAAAAACTAGATATTTAAATAGTCTCTTCTTTCAATACATATTGCTTATCAATTATATCTTGATATAAAATCTTTATCAAAATCTTTGCGATCTTCCCCTCTTCTCTCTAAAGCCTTTTGGATCTTGAACTATTGTGAATGTGAACTCCGGTCTTCCTCATTGGTTTTGTGAATCTCCCTGAGGGTCTTAAAGCGAGAAAGGTAAAGTGAATTAGATTTCTTTAAAATCTCTCGATAAGATCTTCAGATTTGACTATTTTCCAGAGTTAATGGCAATTTGAAAAGTGATCAATTCATTAGTAAACTCACTTCTGGCAATAAAGATGGATCAAGGAAAGATCAAAAAATCATTTAGAATAAATTTTATCAGCATTGGTATAGATGAGTGATCAGATTCAAACGATAAATGAGATCTCATTTATTCTTGTGTCTGGCCTTCCTTCTTTAATGACTATTGCTTAATTCATTGGAATTCTAAATCATTATGAGAATTGAATTGGCGATTGATTATTGCATTCAAGCTTAATTTAGATTACAACTGTAAAATATAATAATATGGATTTTGATTGGTGGTAATTAATGAAATTATGTCGACAATATATACAAAACATAACATTCTTTAGTGAATGATTTTTTTTTGAATATTGATTTGATTTTATGTATATCAGATCAGACATGATAAATATTCTTGGGATTAAATACATTTTTTAAAGGTGTTGATAAAATTGAAAATTGCAAAGTGAAAGAATATGCACATTTTCCTTCTTATCTCATTTTACTTGTTTTTTTTCTTGATCATTGGTTTAATATGAACATTCTTTCATTGCTGTATTCTTGATTCTTGATTATTATTTTTGGTCTGGTATAGTATTTTGTTGTTTCTATTATTTGATGGTTTGTATATTGTTTTTGAGGGCAATTCTCTTTGTTACATTTCTTCCTTTACTCTTTTTTGGTGTAAAGATTTTTTGAAGTTATCTTATTTTTGGGATGCGAAAGTCTTTAGCCAATTGGCCTTTTTCTTTCCCTTTTACGATTAAAGGACATTGATTCATATGATTTTTCCTCAAGTCACAATCATGAATTACCTTCTATGATTCTCAATTCATACCTCATGATCAATTGATAGCCTTCATTCCATTCTGTAGATTCTTTATAATGTATTTTGTTACAATTGGATGGCTCTTCGTAGATGTAGAAAATCTTGTTGTAGAATCTTGCTTCTCTGTTATTTTGTAATGTGGCGGTGTTGATTGTATTAAGGAAGTCTTTATGGGTCATGAGGATGGAATTATTTGTGCTTTGACTTTTATGGACTTATTACATATAATTGGATATCTCTACATTGATCAAATGTGTGGTTATAACTGGGATTGTTTATAATTATACAACTTCTATTCATCTATCTTGCGGATTGAATGGGTGATATTTTAAAGGTTAATTCTTCTTGTATCACTGAATTCACTTTGAGTATCTTGTAGTTGATACTCTTGGTCTTTATTTTATCATGAGGAAGGCAAATTGGCGACATATATACTCTGTGATATTGTTCCTTTGGTGAAACACAATCCTTTCTTTCTTCTTTCTTCTATTGTGGAGGGTTTGGATGAATGTTTTGTTTATGACATCACATTATTTTGGTTGATTCTATGCAGTGTTATAAAGGTGGTTGTTCTTTGATTTTGTTTAGTTGTTATGGTGTGCTCGTTTCTTCATTGTTAATGTCATTGCTTTCTCCATCAGTTTAATAACTGAGGCTTTGTAGAACTAGGTTGTAATGCTCTACTTCCCTTTTATATCAGGTATTGATTCAAATGTCAAAAATTGTTTGAAATCACGATATAATTCCTCAAACTCATTATAAAATTCTATTGTAGATTTACATTTGTAATTTGCAAGTTCACCCAAATCTAGTACAAAGATGGGCAAATCTAAGAAACTTGTTCTTTAAATTGAATTCCATGAATGCATTATTTTTATTAAGATGCATCCATAACAATTTTTCCATCCATATCTGATGTAATTACTTATCTTATATATAGTATTGAGATGGTGCCTTAAATAGCCAACCTCAGGTTTTTTCTGAATCTTGGCATTTCACTTTCAATTCTATTGTTTGTGGTTGTTGTTTAGTAGGAAAGAAAATTTATTGAGGAGAAATACACATTGTTGTTATTCTTGATGATTGCTCTCAATTTTTCTTCAATAGATCTTGGATTTCTTAACTTCATTTAATATCATAGTTATTGAAGACATTTGTTCATTTTTTTTATTATCTTTACACACTCATATGTTTTCTTTGTGTGTCTTTTCAATTTGTGGTGAGTGTTTTAACAGAGCACCTAATATATTTTGATTAGTGGTAATTGCTAAAATTAGCTTTCTATTAATCAATTCAAATACTATTACTGAATGATTTCCTTTAGAATTTTTAAATTTCATCACATGAGTCCTCTCAGTTATAAAGTTCACAATGGTCTATCTGAAATATTGGATTCTTTTTTGATACATCTGTTTTCTCATCTTTACATATGTATCTTTGGATCAAATTTATTCTCTACCTTGGATCATTTTTCATTCTACTTTCCTTGATCAATCGCCGATTTTTAGTGGAATCCAATTTTACTAATGGATGGTTGATCACACTTTGAGTTGGGGATCTGGAAACAGATATCATCGATTTGAAATCGAGATTTTAACCATAGAGAAATCTAATTCACTTTTACCTTTTCATGGTATTTGTTGAGCTTAGAAAAATATTTTGGGAAAGAATTAAGAAGATTCTTAAAGATATTATAAGATCCATTAAAATAAGAGAATAAGGAGGATTTTATAAGATTTTAATTCTTTTTTTCCTTCTCCTCGATATATTTATACTTGTTTTCATAATAGAGCGATTATTTGGTTGTAAATATTTATTTACATTCTTTTGTATTTATATTATTCTTGATTATTATCTTTATTTATTAATATATTGTTTAATTATTTGATGGTTGTAATATTGTATTCTTATTCTCTTATAATTTCTTTCTTTATCTTTGTAAAACAATTTTTGAATGTTTTATTTTTTATAAAAAGTCCTTTAGCAATTTATTTTTCTTCCTTTTGCTTAATATTAAACATTAAGATTCATATCTTATCATATTTTAAAACATAAGATATTTAAATAGTCTACTATAATCCCTTTCATACATATTAGTATCAATTATATAATTTATGATTACTTATCATTTTTTATTAATTTCTAAAGTAATGTTAGAGCAACTAAATAAATTCTATATTATTTAATCATCTAAATTTAAATATCAATAAAGCTAATTTAAACATTAATTAATATTGATTAATCATTCATCTTATTTTTCAATTCCTTCTTAGATTTTTTACATTAATTTTACAATAATTAAAATTATAAATCTTAAAATGATAGTTAAATAGTTAACTATGATTTCATTTACAATATTTTTTAAAATTTTTAAATTTTAATAAATTTAAATTTGTTGTGTTGGAATATTTAAGAAGGTAAAGGGATGTGTTTAATATTTTAATTTTATATAAAAAATCTAAGGTACATACAAGAAAGAGATGTAAAACTAATAATTTTTATGTGAAAAACTCAAAAGCGATCATAATTAAGTGATGGAGGTTGACTTTTTTGAGCAATGATCAAGTGAAGGTTGAAAATAATGTTGTATTATAGTCAAATGATGATGATTGGGCAACCATGATTATATAGTTAAGCAACGTCTTTGAGTGAGAATTGTCATTGATATGATGGGTATGGGTTTTAAAGTTGTTCCTTATTAGTTCTCTAAATTTGATAAATAAAGGGCTTTATGCTATAACTTTTTTTGTCTAATTGTCATGAGTTGCATTATTTAAGCATCTAAAGTAAATAGATATATTATATATATATATATATATATATCTATATATATATATATATATATATAATTATATATATATATATATATATATACATATATTCACGATAGATTTTAGATTTCCTGAATGAAAGGCAGCAAGAGATGTTATAGAAGAAGTGTAAATTATTTTACATATTTATGCTTCTATACTATATATTTATAAATGAATTATTTTCTTTGAATACAAAACTAGCTATTTTATGTATGTGAGCTTTTAAGAGAACATTATATTATTCTCATACAATTTTATATTTGAATATTAAATCAAATATAAATATTTGATAAAATATAAATTAAAATATTTTCTCACCTGATTGATATCAATTGTATCCGCACCTAGTATTTTTTCAGCATTTTAATGACATATTAAATCAAGTGTAAATATTTTTAATTAGTTTAATGATTATCATATTTTAAAAATAGTAAGATATTTAAATAGTCTACTTATAATCCCTTTCATACATATTAGTATCAATTATATCTAATTAATTATGATTACTTATCATTTTATTAATTTCTAAAGTAATGTTAGAGCAACTAAATAAATTCTAATTATTATTTAATCATCTAAGTTAAATATCAATAAAGCTAATTTAAACATTAATTAATATTGATTAATCTATTCATCTTGGAAATTTGATTTCAATTCCTTCTTAGATTTTTACATTAATTTTACAATAATTAAAATTATAAATCCTTAAAATAGATAGTTAAATAGTTAACTATGATTTAACATGTGTGCCTAATATTTTTTAAAATTTACACTTTTAAATTTTAATAAATTTAAATTTGTTGTGTGTTGGAATATTTAAGATGGTAAAGAGGATGTGTTTAATATTTTAATTTTATATGAAAAATCTAAGGTACATACAAGTTAAGAGAAGAGTTGTAAAAACTAATAATTTTATGTGAAAACTCAAAAAAAGCGATCATAACTAAGTGATGTAGTTGAGCAATATGATCAAGTGAAGGTTATAATTCGTGCTATTATAGTCAAATGATGATGATTGGGCAACCATGATTGGGAGGCTAAGCAAACATCTTTGAAGAATTGTCATTAGAGATGAGATTATGGGTATGGGTTTCCAAGTTGTTCATGACTTCATAGTTCTATCAACCAATTTGATAAAGCTAAAGGGCTTATGCTATAACTTTTAGTCTAATTAATAGTCATGAGTTGCATTATTTCAAGCATCTAAAGTAAATAGATATGGGTTAATGCGACACATCCCATTATGATGAAATCTAGATTCACTTTGGATAAAAAAGGTTTACAAGCACAAAAGTAGCTGACAGTAATTTAAAGATTTTGCTTGTGATTGGCAAAGGTTCATGAAGACTTTTAATTGTAATTATGTGTTTTCTCATGAAGGGAGCGTTGAGATAAGTTTGAATTAAAATTGTTACATCAAGGAGACAATTTTGATATATGAGATTAAGATATACTTCATTAAGTGATGGTTTTATATAAACAAACCAATTTTAGGGTTGGTAGAATTGGTTTGTGAGCTTAATAATTTTCTACTTTTCAATTGATTTGTATTTTTATTAACTTTAAGATTTGAGTGGATTTATTTTCTGAGTCAATTTGTTAGAGTTGATTTTGAAAAGTAGAATTTATATTTTGGAGAAAGACATGTTGATTATGAAAGCAAAGATTTACATGATAGGTGATGCGAATGAACCAAAGTTAGCATTTGTTGAAAAGATAACATGCCATGCTTTTATGTAAAGAAATTTTTTTTATTCACACATAAAAATTACTAATTAACTCACACCAAAATATTATAATTATATTTATTAATGTGGTATTTATATCCACAATTATACATTTATTTTATTATTTGTTTCTACACAATAACTATAAAACCTAACAAAAGTTTTTTTTTTTTTGTAAAAGAATTGAGGTAATGTAGATTTATAAAGATGCTTTAGTTGAGTTAGGGAATGATCAATTAGTTTTACATCATCTTCTTCACTATAACAATCTTCCATTCTTATTACCTTACACAATGAAAAATTAATATTCACTTGAAAATTAGAGTTTTATGTTCAATGATGCTCAATCTCTTTAAAATTTGTAGCTTTAAAATTGTTGCTTATTTTGATATACTTTCGGACTTAGGTCTGAGCTTATCAATTGGGCTAGAAAATATTCTAATTTGAGTTTGGGCACATCTATGATACTACCTACCTACCATTGGCATTGCATATTTGGATATTTCCACAATATGATTAACATATGAATATTATGTCAATATAAGTCATTTATCCCATTTTGAAGCTTTTACATGATAGGTTGAATGTATCTTATTATATTACTTAATATTAAGTTAATACCTAACACGGCAAAAACAAATCTTCACTTTTATTTATTTATTTTGATAGATGGCTACTTAGATATCTTGATGAATTTTTTTTTTTAAAAGGAGAATCATTACATCAACTATTGGCAGTTGGTTGAGTAACGAGTGTAGCTCATATCAAACCTAATTGAACTTGAGATTGGATCTCATCAAACTAATATATATTGAAATAGTTCTTTTATATTTGTTATATTTGAATAAATGTATGTGTTGTAACTTTAAGAAAATAAATTAGCAATTAAGAAATAAATTAACACAATTAAAAAAATAATTAGATTGAAATTGCCGGGAGGAGGTGTCTAAGATACTATCAAGAAGATCAAGCTTTGGTTGCAATTTGTGGTTCTCTTTTTTTCATGAGATATAACACATCCTATCGTGCGTGCACCATCGGCAAAACTTTAATTGTGTGCTTTCAAAATGAAGAGAATGCAAGAAAATATATGAATAGAAAAGGAAGAGAGAATAATGTCATTCAAGACATTATCATCTATTTATAGTAAAATTATAATTAATATTTTTTAATAATTTAATTATAAAAATTATTAAGAATAACATTAATAATTTAACAACGTTATTATATAGCGTTATAATTGTTTTCTTTATTTTTATAATTTCCTCTCCAATAAAATAATATTTCTAAATAAACTTGAGGTGAATAAAATAAGAGATCAATAATCAATATTTTCATTTTGGACAACTTTTATCACATTGATGAAAGTACCTTCGGTTTGAACTTCACTTAGTATAACCAAAATCTAATAATAATAAATACCATACAATAGTTTTGAACTAAGTATATAAATCATTATATAATTTGGTATACATATGATATGAGACACACTATAAGTTCTATCAAGGGTGCACTTTAAATGACACGTGTTGTCATCTCAATTCATAAGAGAGAGAGAGAGAGAGAGAGAGAGAGAGAGAGAGAGAGAGGAAGAGAGAGAAAGAGAGGAAAAACACACAATCTTGCAAAATCCCCTCATTCAATCCTCTCCACACCTCTTGCACTTAGTGGAAATGACCACACAACAACAAAGGAAGACTTGGGAGCTAGAATCCAAGGTTACTAATCAGCCATCACCTCCCAACCATTTCCCATCACCATTAATGGTGATTTTTTAGTCATCATTAAGCACATAAATTGATTGAATTATGCCATTATTCACTCTCAAGAGCTCTCCCAAGTAGCATCAAAAAGCTTATTTTGAGCAGTGTTCAAACACTAAATAGCTCGTGTTTATTTCGTTAGTTAACTGGACAAACAAATATTTCAAGCTCGATTTATAAATGAGTGAACATGATCAATATCTTGTTTGTTTTATTTCAATTAACGAAATTAATAAATTTATTTAAATAATTTTTTAATTTTATATAAAATATATTTATATAATCATATAAATAATATATTATTAATATTTTTATTATATAATTAACTTAGTTAATTAATAAGAATTTTTTGAATCAAAATTTAAGTTCAATAAAGATTTTAAACTAGAATTCAATATAATTGAATCCTATCCATTAACAATATAATCAATGGCTCATATGCATTTTAAAGGTTAACCCTAGATATAAAACCTCATCACGCGCAGCCACCTACTACGTTCACATCCACTCACTCGTTCAATCGTAAACCTAATATCCTATTCCTCTCTCAGTTTTGAGTTCTCATCTCTGTGCTATTTGTGTGAGCGAGAAAGAGCGAAGCGGCTCAGACTGACTCTGCCTCCTAGTCTTTGGTTTTGGTCACTCCAGCTTCCTCTCATCTTAAAACCTTGAGCCTCGATCGTCTCTATTTGTACATCTTGATCTACTTCTTTTTATTATTTTGCTCCATTTTATGGATTCAAATGATGAGTCTCTTTAGTTATCTTTCTTTTTGTAATAATGATTATATGCTGGTTTTAAGATGCAAACTACAACAATTGTATTTCTAGGGTTTATGAGTTTGGCTCCTTTGAAAGTTTCATCTGTGTGTGTTATTGTGTTTAGCCAGGGTTTTTGGATTTTGCTCCTTTGTGAGTTTCCTCTACATTTTCATCTCCTTATCGATTGATATTTCATCTTTGAAGTTCCGTTGGAAACATTTATAATGCTTTATTCTGGGTTGATGTTGGCATTGGTTGCACCTTCACATATTTATGCCGATTGTATTATATACTTACGGTTATGTATCTTGTATTATCACCTTGCCAAGTTCACCTTATATTTATGTCGGCATATGGGTTCAATTTGTATATGGACATTGGATAGTGGACTATAGAGTGTGGTGTGGTAATTTTAAGTATGTGAATGTGATGTCAATGAACTTTTACTATTGGCATTGGATCTATCATCATATGGATATAGACATTGTTATTTATAATATTTGGGTTTAGGAGCAAAAATGTGAAGTTAAAGAGAGAATTGTTCTTTATTCGACATGACATTTCAACTCCATGTTGTAATGATTGGCTTAAACTTCATTTTATTGGTTTATTTCTATTATTTTATTTAATGCAATGACATTTCATATTATTTGTGAAACATCCTAATCCTCACCATCCGATTAATTTTGTGTGTTAAGTAAAATAAATGTAAGGGATTTAATCTTTTGTATTTGGCTTTGGTTTAGAGTTTAATAGTTTATGTTGCTTTATTTACATAATGATACTTTTCATGCAAAGAATTTTAGTGAACATACATGGACTACTTATCTTAGTCATTCTACTAATGATGTTATGGTAATTGATAAACACCTATATGTTATGCATTTCAATTTGTTATTTCTTTATTTAAAAATGATAAACACCTATAAACACTTATATGTTATGAGTTCCTTTCTTTATTTGGTTTTGAGTTTATTTCTTTGTAATTGTTAAACACCTATAAACACATACATTATGATAAATACCTAGTATGGAGAGTGTATGTGGTCTTAACTCATATTTTCTTTTTTATTTAGTATGCTATCATGTCTAATGTGGATCATTCTCGTCACATCATGTGGTAATGATATAGTTGTAGGTAATGAATGAAATTCCAACTATTTCCTCACAACATGTTGAATCAGAGGCAAATGTACCTGAGACTACTAGTGCAGAAGTTAAATCTAAGAAAGGTAGAAAGAAAATGTCTTTAGTATGAGAGTATTTTATAGAAACCACTTCTGTATTTAAAGGAGAGAGTATACCCTCTTTACAATGCATATGTTGTTGCAGGAAATTCCAGAAATCTAAAACTGGCACAACTTCACAACTCTTGAGACATGTGAGAGAATATGATAAAATCAAGGCCAAGAATAAACAAGTTGTTGAATTGCTACAAAAGGCAAAAAAAAAAATTTATGCCTTTTGATGCCAATTTAAATTGAGATTCCATTATTCCATGACCTCAAAATTATGATCATCTTGGATAAGAGAAATAATTGCAAGATGATAATTATGCATGAGTATCCATTTATGATTGAGCATATGTGGTTTAATATTCTATTGAAGGTGTTGAATCCCAATTATGAGAGGGTGTCTAGAAACACTATTAAGAGTGATTGCATGAAAGTATATGAAATGGAAAAAGAGAGATTAAAAAATTTCTTAGGAGCATTCATAGAGTTTCTTTGACATCTGATTGTTGGACTTCAAATCAAATATATCTATATGTGCTTAACAATTCACTATATTGATGATTCTTGAAGCGCATAATCATCGACTTCATTGAGCTTGATACTCCATGCACCAATACATTTATTTGTGATGCAATATGTGATTATTTCTTAGATTGGAATTTGCAGAACAAGTGTTTACTATCACATTGGATAATGCTAGTAATAATGATGTTACTGTAAATACTTTAAAAATTAATTTTCAGTCTAGAGGAAAATTACATTTTCAAGATCATTTCTTTCATGTTAGATGTTGTTCTCACATCTTGAATATAATGGTTCAAGATGATTTAAAAGAGGTGCAACACATAAGATCATGGAGATAATAAAATACCTTAAAAGTCTCCTTCAAGGTTACATAAGTTTGTTGAAGTGGCAAAGCAACTAGGGATCCCACTTCAAAGGGATTATGCATTGATGTTCCTTCAAGATGGAACTCCACTTACTTAATGCTTGAGTCGCTTTTATTTACGTGTGTTGGTTCATTATGCTCGAGATTCCAACTATAAGTGGTTGCCTTACGAAATTGAGTGGTATAATTGAGCGATTAGAAGGTTTCTTTCTATTTTTTATAATGTGACTAAAATGATTTCGTTCTTCTTATCCAACTACAAATATGTTTCTACCATCATGCATGTAAAGGAACTAATTATTGAAGAATACATTCATCGATGAATTCATCAAGCAAATGGCTCTTATAAAAATTAAATTTGATAAATAATGTGTGAATGCAATTTACTCATGTTATGGTATTGTGATCATTTTAAATGAAATTCATTACTTTCACATTTCCTAAAATATACTCTAGTTCTGAGGTAGAATCCAAGATTAAGAGTGTTGAGGATGTTATTTGGGAAATCTACAATCAATATTCAGTAGATATTAGTACTTCAAGCTCTTCAATTCCTAGTGGATCTTCACAACTAGCAGTTGATGTGCCTTTTTCATCAAATTTTGATTGTATGTTAGGATTTGCTAATTTTATTGTTGCTTCTAGTTCTATTCAGTCATCAAAATCTGATTTGTTGACTTATTTGGAGGAGGGATTATACTTGTGCAATAATGATTCATTTGATATTCTTGAATGGTGGAAGATGAGTACTCTCAAGTATCCAATTTTATCCAAAATGACTAAGGATGTTTTAACAATTCCCATAACCACTGTTGCATCTGAATATGCATTTAGTGCTAGTGGTAGAGTTCTTGATGATTACATGAGCTCTTTATCTCTAAAATAGTCAATGCACTTGTTTGCATGGCTAGTTGGATCGTTCAACCCAACCTAAAAATCCTTTGGTACATTTCCAACTAAAAGCAATCTATTTAATATATTTGATAAATTTCATTCTTTCATTATCTACTTTTATTTCAGCAAGAGTTAATGGAGGAGGAGAATCTTTATGTGAAACTTTCAAAAAATGTTTAGCAATGGAGAAGAATACTAAGCATCAATATATCATCTCACATTTACTCTTTCCAATCTAATTTTCATTTATGTTGTTTAATTTGGACTTATATTTGTGCTATTTAATTTGGACTTATAGTTATGCTGTTTAATTTGGACATATAGTTGTGATGTTTAATTTGGACATATTGTTACGATAGCAATGGAGAAGGATACTTTTATTTGTGATGTTTACCTTAGTTTCTTTCAAAGGATTTATGGCAACTTTGGCAAAAAACTATAGTTACTATAATTATGTTTATGTTTTAGATTCGTTTGAGATTATTCTATTTTTTGGCATCTTAATAGTTGGCTACCTTGTTTGAGATTATTTTGCAGCATGTGGTGGTTGACAGGATGACTTTGTTGGCTAGTTGGGCTGGTTGACACTTTTAATTTGGTGAGTTAGTTATAGCTAGTTTTTTTTTGGTTTTTGCTCTTTCTGTTGCCTGTTGGACCATTGGTGACTAATGTGGCTTCGGTTTGACACTTTTGGATGAGTTGGGTGGATGTTTTTTTGACTATTTTGCTCTTTCTTTATTGGACCGTTAATTGGTTAATATGGTCGGTTGGCGACACTTTTTGGTTGTTGGTTTGAGTCTTTTGACGCTTTGGTTTTGGCTTGGTGTGGATGTTACTTGATTCAATTTTGACCTCGGCATTGGATTTTCTTTTGCCTTAGTTTGATGGATCTGTACTTCAACCCTTTATGTTTTCTTGGGTGATTTTGGCTTGATGACTATTGTTGGTCTTTACTCTAGTTTCCTCCCACTTTGTTTTTTCTTTCTTAGCTTGATGACTATTACTGTGTACTCCTCTGTTTCCTATTTGGATGATAGCCTCCTGCTTTGCTTATTCTTAATTCTTAAGAGTTAAAATGATAAGATCAATAGATGCTAGACTTAGAGTTGTCACTTATGATATTACACATTAATGGGCTATGATGGAAAATTAAATAGATGTATGAGATGCATCTTAGCTTGATGGTTGACTGTATATATTTTTAAACATTCAATTTAATTTTTTGTGATTTATGTTTGTTGCTATTATGAGTTTTTTTACATTTTTCCCAGACTCATTATAATTTTAGCTTATTCAATATTCATTTTATTTTTTGAGTATTCCACTTGCTATTATTAATCTTTCATTTTGTCAATTTTTTGAAGTTTTAAATTCACACAGCTATTACATGATTATTTATTTAAATTTTGAGCCCATTCATAATATTTATTTCATATTTTCTTGTTAATTTTGTTTACATGCAGTTATTATTTTGAAGATTCAAGGTTGGTTGAAGGCTTGAAGGCTTGAAGCTATGGATTTGAAATTGGAATTTGGAAATTGTAATATCACTATTTTGTTAGCTTTTATTGAATCAAATTATTACTTGTATATGATCATATAAATTTTAGGTTGTATTTATTCTTATAAGTTGTAAATTTGTAAATTATAATATTATGAGTTAGCACTTTAAATTGTATTCAATTTTGTGTAAAATAAATATTTTGATTGTATATCTTTTAGTTTCAATTAAATAAATTTTTACTTAATTTTATCAATATTACTTATTTTTTTACTATATAAAATTTTTTTTCTTGTAAAATAAATTTTTGATTGTATATCACTATTTTGTATATCTTTTAGTTTCAATTTTGCCAATATTACTTAATTTTTTTTACTGTATAAGATTCAATTAAATAATTTTTTTTTACTTTTCCAAATTTTTTAAATTTTTAAATGAAAATTAAGAAAAATAAATATTATAAAATATAAAATCGGCAATTTCGAGAACAGCCTAAAATGAACATGAACAATTTTTAGAGCCAAACACGCACACTATAAACGAGCTATTTCAAACAGCCAATTTCAACAAAAAAAATAAAAAACACAACCTAACAACATCTCTCGCTCAAGCTGTTCGTTTACACCTCCCAAGCAACCAACAATCATTTTCTCACTTCTTTTGAGCTAAAAACACCAAAATCGAGCAGATTCCGGCAAGAAGATGACGTCTATTGATGAATACAATTCCAAGGGGAGACAAGAGGTTGCATTCATTCCAAAGCTTCCTCTTGCATCAAGGAGCATGCTCAGATCAACACCTCCACTCCGAGATAATTTTGTCAAACTTCAGTAGGATCTCTTGTTTGTGATGATTCTTGCATGATTTTAAAATTTCCTTTGAAATCACTTGCATTCTTTATTTTATACAATCCTAATGTGAAATAGAAGTTTTGATGAGAATCGGTGAAATGTCGGACCCCATTCCATCGATTTTCTTGGTTTTCACTTTCATTTCATTTGCGTTCTGCGTTAGGCGAAAGCACGCCATCTCCATTCAGGGATGGTGATTTAGTGCCATCCTTTGATTTAAGCCTTTAGATCACCATATTTGATTTGAACTATCTCGATCTGTGATTTCAATTGAAATACCATATTGCTCATTTTCCGTGGAATGGCTCCATCAATCAATTCCGCGTTCATGCATCGTGTGACCGCCAATCTGCCACTACCACATGGAAGTGCATGGTCCAATCGTGTGGTGTTGACTGGATTAAGTAAGAAATTAAGGATTTTTTATTTTAAAAATTAATTAAATCATGTGAAACTTCTAAAATTTATAAAAAAATAAAATGCTTAATGAAAAATTATCAATAAGGGCTCGTTGGATTCGTATTTCAGCGAGGAATCCAACAAACCCAAAATCTTCAAATTTCACTAAATATTATAAACTTAATTTAAGTTTTAGTAAAATAAAGATTTATTAATTACTCTAAAAATGCAAATCAGATTGAGTTGAAGCTTTCAGAGATTGAAGTTGAGCTTAAAATATACATATCATAAAAATTTCAAACCTAAATGACTTATGGATTGGGAGATATTGAATTTTGAAGCTCAAATAGTCCATTTTAATAAAATAAATTAACAAACTTTATAAAATTATTTAAATTGGCTTTGAAAAATCATAATAAATTATAGAAAAATCTAAAAACTGCAAATAAATACTCATTTTAAAAGTATTTCAGTGGAGGATGCAATAAAATATTTCTAATTAATTTTAAATAATAATTAAGGCTTAATTAATGTTTAATTATCAACTTAATTGACTTAATTACTCCTTAATTAACTATGGGATTAATCTCAAATATTTTGAAATTATCTAAAGGGATGACCTGTGCCTCCCCTAATTTTCTTGGGATTTATTGCTTGCTTAATTAAAAAAATTAATTAATTAATCTTAATTACTCTCATAATCCAATTAATGATTAATTAATCATGTGAACATTATTGAATCAATTAATTATGTAATTAACTTTGAGCAACATGAATGAGCCTATGGGATAAAATTAAGACCTCCTTCTTAATCTATTCCTTCAAGTTCATTTAATTAATCAAGTTAATTATAATTAATTGAATTACTTAATCAATGAAACTAAGATCTAAATCATTCTAACTTGACTTAAGTCTTGGAAAGACTCTTAGGTGTTCAATAACTTAAGAGAATTTTAAGGAAATTATAACTAACCTACATGTGTGGGTGGGTTATAAGAGTACTTAATTAGACCCTTTAGCTCACCTAATCAATAATTATGAGCTAATTGCATTAGGTCCTTTTATTTTCATAGGAACATTATTGATTTTATTTCCAAAGCATGCATATCATGTTGGCTCATAATCACTTGGATAAATATGCTAAAGTGGCATAGGAAAGGGGTAATTAATGGACTTAACTCATATTACAACCTAATTAACCCATAAAATCAACCTAATTACCTTTTTCATTAAACTAAATTGAACTAAAAACCTGAGAATGGATTAGGATTAGCAAAATTTTCCGATGGTATTACCAAGCTTTGATTTTCTTTAAATGCTTTTATTTAATATGATTGTCCTTAAGAATTAATTTGATTGAATGAGATTATATGCTTATATTTAGTATTTCCTTTCTAATCATGTTAAATATTGTATGTCATTTGAATCATTCATTCATCTTTCAAAAAATAAATCAAATGAAATTTGCTTTATGTTAAAGCATGTGTTGAATTAAATTTATAATATGTGAGGCTATTATCACTATAAAGTCAAAATTTATTTTTGAAAGTGAATAAATCAACTATAATATTTGAGTGATAATAATTATAAATATCTATAAGCTTGCATGTGTATATAGCTTAGAACATGTGATATGGAGTTCTTTTCTTTAGTATACATGGATTTACATAAAGTTTGAATGTTAACAAATGTATAGTTCATTTGAAAAGGACACAATATTTGTTTGTATTTATTCCTATGTATTTCTATGTTTAAATTTAAATAGAACTTTAGCTCACATGTATAAATAATTCAATTAAAAGAAATACAATTTTCACATAATTTTTCATTCTTGTAGTCATTTGTACATTTATGTGTATTTAAGAATAGAGGGTATATCTAGTCTGGACATTCCGGGGATGAAGACTTTAAGTAGCATCAATGAGGTCTTTACCTCACTCTCTTGTTTAAATAATGGCGAAGTATCCACTTAAAACTTGTATACACTTATATGTGCATTTAGCTAATGAATGAAGATCTCCTTTCAATTGAAAGAAATACAATTTTTGCATAATTTTCCATTATTGTAGTCATTTGTACATCCATGTGTATTTAAGAATATTGGGTATATCTAGCCCGAACATTCAAGGACATGAGTATTGACCTCATTTTGGATGAGGTTTATATCAATCTGAAATTAGTAATTGATGTTCTAATTCCAAATAAGAACATCCTAATTCAGTGCTTAGGACACTATATTTAGTGCCTAAAGAATCCCTTGGGTTTTATTCTAGTTGACTTAGGTGAGACCCACCTAGCCAAAGTCAACTCATCAAAATTTGAACCTAATTAAAATTCAATTCAAAATTGAATTTGAATCAAAACTCAATCAATCATCAATTCAAGATGATTGAATTTAAAATTAAAAGGTTTAAATTAAAATCCAACACTTTAAATTTAACTACTTGGTTTCTATTTGAATTTCCCAATCCAAGTCAAATGGATTCAATCCAATCTCAAATCAATTTGAGATTAATTTGGTCATACATCAATTCAAACTAGGATGATAATGCCATAAATCATAAAATAAAAAGAAAAAATGGAATTTCAAAATCCAAAAGAAAAATGGGAAGAAGGGAAATGCAAATTCCACTCTTCCCATTCAAAGTCATCCCACCTCTTATGGATGGCTGTCTTCAAGTGAAGGCCAACCAAGTAAGCAAAAGCCAAGGACAAGTTGGCTTTTCTCAAGGGAAAGAAGAAGAGAAGAAGAAGCAAAAAAAGAGAGAAGAGAGGATCGACCAAAAGAAACTTCAAGCAAGGAGCCTTCCACCCTCGCATGTGAGCATCCCAACATGTTCACAAGGCCAAGGGGAGTTGATCCTACCCATTGGTCGGCCTTGAAGTCACCTGTGGCTGGAGTTCGGTGACCAAAATCCTTCAATATAGGATTTTCGGCCACCTATGTAAAGTGGGGAAGGGAAGCCTATTCCTTCCCCATTTTCATTCTAAAAGCTTCACCAAGGCAAGAGATGAAGTTCTTGACCATTCCACCTTTTGACACGTGACAGAGAATGAGAATGCCCTCAATGGTGAAATCTAAGAGAATGGATTTCACCTAAAGTTACCAACACGTTATAGGGGTTGAATTGAGCTCAAATGAAATTCCACCCATCCCCCTCGACGTCGGGAAGCCGGAGAATGATCAACGCCGCCTCGGACTGAACCCATTAAAGCACTCTCATTTTTTCCATTAAACTTTCAATTTTCATCATTTTTTTGAAGGAAACTTGATCCCAAGTGTGATCAAGCTGCTTAGATTGGTAGGATTTCCTTTCACGCTCATTTTGTAATTGAAATTGTGTGATTTTGTTGCTAGGATCACCAAAAATCAAGTAAAAACCATGGACGACTCTCAGTTTATGCAGTCCGAGTAAGAGATGTAATCTCTGCCATCCGTAGGGGTGTGGATTATTTGGTTTTAACCAAAAAAACCAAATCGAACCAAAGTTTTTGAGTAATTTTGTTTGATTTTGAACTTAGTAATTTGGATTTTGATTTTAATTGATGAAAACTTTGGTTTTTGGATCGGTTTGGTAAATAAAATTTTGGGTGGAACCAAATAAACCAAAGTAATTATATGATATACAGTATTATTAATTTATATATTATAGGTTTATAGTAAGAATTATAAATATAAACTAATATTGCTTGTTCATTATACAATAAAATATTATGCAAATAATTTTTAAATGTAGCAAACTTCGATTTACCAAAACCAAACCAAAATAACCGAACCAAATTGTTATTCGGTTTGTTTGGCTTTACATTTTATTTGGTCAATTTGGTTCAATATTTTTAGGAAACCAAAACCAATTGGTTTTAAAATTTATCATCCAATCCATCCAAATCAACCAAATGCACACTAGCCTTCTTCGAAAAGGAATCGATCGATCTAAATTTTAAATGACCCACATTGATTGGATCGGTCCTACACTAAACCACGTCCCCAATTTTTAAAGTGGGATCCATGTGGATCCCGCGTGATAACAAACATGCCAAATGTCATTAATTAGTTTAAAAAGGAAATTCAAGATTTCTGAATTTAAAAAGTTGCTAAAATTACTCAAAAATTCTAAAATCATAGAAAAGTAAATATAAATAAAAATTTTCAAATGAAGGTTCTATGGATTCATGATGAGAGGAATCTACAAAATTTAAATCTCCAAATTATTTTGGGTATTGTAGCCTTAATTTGGGTTTAATTAAAACCATTAAACCTTAATTACTCTTAAATAAATCTAATTGATTTAAAACTTTAGAAATGCAATTAGGGTTCATGCACACATTTTGCAAATTTTTCATAATTTATTTCTGTATTTTATGGAAATAAAAATTTAAATCCTAAACATCAATTTTAATTAAATAAATTAATTTAAAATGAAATAATTAATAAAATGAATTAGAAAACTTTAAATTAACCTAATGAACCCTAATGAACATTAAAACCTTAAGGTGACTAGTTAAACTTAATAAATCACAATTTGAATTCAATTAATTGAATTAAATAATTCAAATAATTAACTAGAATTTAATTAAATCATAATAAACCAAACAAATGTCCAAAATTACAAATGAACCCTCATTTGCAAACATATTTTAGAGGAATTAATGAAAAAATAAAACCTCTAAATAAATTTCATTAAATTAGGCATAATTTAAGTTTTAATAAAATATTTATAACTTTAATTACACCCTAATTATGAACCTAATCAAGATAAAACTTTGGAAACATGAAATTGGCATGTAACCCTTTTTTTTTGAAACCCAATTGATCTTTGGATTGGGAGTTGTTGAATTTCCAAATTCCTAGATCAATATTAAATCCATAATAAATAAGAAAATCCATTAATTCATTAAATCATGAAATAAATTGAACTAATCTTAATCAAACATAAAAAAATACTTAAGGTAATTCTTCAAACCTAAGTCGAGGATTAATCAATTTCAAACTTAATGACTAATGAAATTAAGCCTTAAATTAATGAAATAATTAATGAAATCAAATATTAAACCTAAATCACCAACTCTTAATGAATCCTTACATCTCCAATGAATCAAATCAAATGAATGCAAACCTTAACCTAACTTTAGGTTAACCTAAACTAAATCAAATGAAATCAACATGACTTAATCCAAAAGATTAATGTAAACCAAATGAACTAATTCAAATAAAACAAAATTAATAAATTAAATTAAATAATGCAATTCAAATAAAATCAAATGAAATAATTCAAACCAAACTAAATTGAAAATGAAACCAAGAATGAAAATCAAATTCAATTTCCAAAGAAAAGAAATGAAATATCAATTCAAATCCAAATTCAATCAAAAAAATAATTAAGATACTTAAGGATCTTAGTTAGTCCTGTGAAATGAATCTTCATCTTTGAATAGGGTGAGTTCAATCCAAAAATGGAATTCATTATATTATTCATTCTTGAAAATCTAAAATCACTTTAACCAAATAAAGTGAAAATAAAATGAAACTAAGTCACTAAATCATTTGAATTGAAACACCAAAGATAAAAAGATAAAATTCAAACAAACTCAAATCCCAAATTGAAACTTAAACTAAAAGAGGCTTAGTAAAGACCTACCACACAAGCCTATCTTCTACACACACACACACACACACTAGATCATTTAGGTCATGAACTTTAGATTTAGGATAGATCATTCTGTGATTTTTTATAGTTCTCTACAATATGTTGTGATATGCTGTGCTTCACATATCTGTGTGGTGTATTGCTTTAGTCTGAATGCCTAGACTTGTTTTCCCATTAGACTGGATGGTAGGGAGTTCTTTCTAGAATTAACTCTATTTTTCAAGGGGACTGTGTTAAAAAGATTGTTGTCATAAATAAATAAATAAAAATTAGAAAATTATTGTTTACTTGTAGGCGCTGAAAAATATCTTAACATAATCCATAAGATAGGTATGCTTGGCAAGCAACTAATGTTAAGCCCATATGTTTTTAAAATATAACTATTGTGTGCTATTTGTATTTCCTAACATATGTTTTGCAAGACTTAGATTTCTTTTTAAAATTTTAAATTTAAGCTTAGAACTATGTTAGATGGGGTCTAGGATTAGCGAGCTAACCCTACTAGAGATGGTGGTCCCCTATGGAGCTGATGGATGTCCCTAATAAGGAGACGATGGAAAGAAGTCCCATAGATCTAGACTTGTAGTTCTAGGTGGGCTTTAAAGTTGCCCTTTTTTTTTCTTCCCGGTACAGCCACATTATTTCTATAAATTTAAATTGGCTTGATTTATTTTAGGTGCGTAATAGAATCAATATACTTTTATAGGTTTTCTTTCTATGTTTTGTTTTCTTGTGAATGAAAGCACGATCGACTTATAGGAAAAACTAAATTTTTTTTAACTTAAATCAAAACAACTAAAATAAAATAAATATAAATACTTGAAAGTTCATATAATTAAAGCCTTAAGAACAACATAAACTTAATTAGAAACTATAAGGTTTGAAATCATGAAATAGTTTTCATTCTTTAAATTGGGAAATTCACCCATTGCACATAAGGGGCATTTGTCCTGAGGATGAAATCTTCTTGGGAAGCCTTCCTTCTATTATTGATTTGGCCTATAACCATTTATACTTGCATGACATTAAGTAGAAATGTATACTCATGGACTAAAATAAATCTTGAGTAAAATTTATAAAATATAAAAAATACATTAGTTAGATGCATTTTCATACCCTACTAGGATTATGGAGTGAGTCTAGGTTCATAGATTATTTTACTAAAAATACAATAGCTTAGCCATCTTGCATTCATGAGACTTAGCTTCATGAATTTAAAATGCACTTAGGTGGTGTGGCTGGCAGCCCTCTCTAGGCAGGTTATAAGTCCAGAAGAGTCAGGGATAGGTTAATTCCTTCAAGTGAGAGGAATGACCGATAATTCCCAAAATAGAACTAGGTCGAGCATCTAATATGTGTTAGAAGCACATGTAGACTAGGTTTTAAAGCATCTTATTCAGGAATAAGTCTTCAATACTAGGCATTTTTGCAGTCTTGTGCTGCTAGAATCTATGTCCTAGATTTCTAAGAAAATGCCAACTCAAAATCTAAATTAAATTCCAAATTTAAAGCCCAATTATAGGATAGTTGAAATGTCTACTAGGCATCCCAATATCAATAGGTATTTTCTACTTCATCCCAATCGGCTTCCAAAATCACTCTCTCTAATTTGGACCGTTCCCAATTGAAATTCT
The DNA here is from genome assembly GCA_021442155.1 of Cymbidium sinense. Lineage (NCBI taxonomy): Eukaryota > Viridiplantae > Streptophyta > Magnoliopsida > Asparagales > Orchidaceae > Cymbidium > Cymbidium sinense. The sequence continues at coordinate 88,115,082 of CM038220.1, forward strand.
AAAATTCAATCCTTTGAAAATCACCTTAGAAATATTTAGAAATAACAACTTGTTTCTTTAATAGAGAGTATTCTTAGGAAGAGACCCATCTTAAGATGTAATTAACTATAGGGGCTTGCCTCTATAGGAAACCATGAACCTAGTTTAAAATAAACCTTGTTCTACATTCCCATGTAGTTTAGGGGAAATATCTTTGGTACACAAAAGACCCATTAGCCTGAGTATTTTATTAAAATGATCGAATCCATTATAGAAAAACATATTTATCTTTCGAGATAATATGCTTATTACTTAATGATGTATTTGATCATCTAAATAAGAAATTTCTAAACTCTATGTGGTGTTCTAAATTATCTCCACAGTGAGGCTTTAAGTAGCGCCAAGGAGGTCCTTACCTCACTCCCCTAGTTAACATGATGAAGAACTTGCTTTAAAATTTTATACACTTGTATGTACATTTATCTAATGAGAGAAAATCCCATTTTCTACAAAATACATATATGCATCTGTGGTGAATAAATTCCTATTAGGGAGTTTCCTTTCAAATCTATGGAGAAAAGAAAGAAGAGACCTTATTAAAATTCATCTTAGTAAGATGCCTCAGAGATTCACAGATGTACTTAATCGCAGATGTAAGTTGTTGGGGTAACCTGCTTGTGGAAAAATTGATGAACTCTACTTAAGGGAGACTATGGAGTGAGTACCGGTCTGAAGATTTATCTCAACCAGGAGTGAAATTCCTAGGGGTTCTGCACGCCATAAAGATAGATATCTTCTTGGGAGAAGGGGCCCTTTGGGGCTTGAATTAATATCCAAGTGAATTAATTTTATTTGTTTTTTTAGTTGTTTGGTTTAATTTATCGTAGACCCTATTAGTTTGCGAGGAATCAAATTGAGAAGGAGCTTATATCAGCCTAGACTTATCTCAGATTTATCGAACCAAGGGAGAATTTGTGCATCCGCTGAATAAATTTTCCAACCACAGGGTTGAGAACTATCAACTAGGTAAATTGTCTGGGTCAAAGAATATGATCCAAATAGAGTGCCCAGAGGATGGGGAGTGCTTAATCCAACACCATGGAGAAAATGACATGGTTAGTCATAAATTCAATGTATTCAAGTCCAACTCAAGGAGAAAGCACGGACTCATATCCCAAGAATGGTGTACTCACCGTGAGTTCTCATAGTGAACATCAACCAACCTAGGGTGCCCGTGGTTTAATAATCGCCTAGGAAGAAATCTCGGGACTCACATCCCGTGGGCGGTTCGGATAGTCTTCTTCTGGCAGTTATCTCGACTAGACTTCTCCGAGTGAATTCCACTAGGGGACTTATATCGCTCAAAAGTAGTCAACATGAAAGGAGACTCTGGGGGACTTATCCTAAACTTCAAATATACTCGACCTAGTTAGAACATGATGACTAGTTTAAGAAGAAAGTACAGAGACTCATATCTTTTTAAACAAAGTCAACATGAGTTAGCTTACTGGCTGAGCAGTGAAGAATATCATACTAACAAGATGCTCTTTGGTTTGCAGTGATCAAGTTAGGAAGAAAGCGTGGGGGCTCACATCCTCTAAACAAGTGACTATTGAGGTGACATACTAGAGAGGTAGAATATGGACCCAACCTAGAGCATCTAATGAGTGAGTGTCACAGGGTGCTTGCTCCCATATGAAGTAGCTCAAGATAAAAGATTTTTTTTGATTGTTGTGCATGTGCTATAAGGAATAGGATGACTCTGGACTCTTACACCTACCCATCGAAATTAATGAAATGATCCATAGATGGAAACAAGAATTCCCACTTAGAAAGGATGCTGCTTGGGTTCTCTCACACCCAACTTAGTTATACTATTCAAAATAGGATGACTCTCAGGTTCTCTTACATCTATTCTAAAAGCAATGAGAGATTGTGTTGGTGTTGTGAAAGAGGGATAAGATACCACTGGGGGATTCTTACACCAACCCTATATATATGTCACGGTGGATTCACAAGACAAGCAAATAACACTTCAAAAGAAGAGAAGATTTGATGAATGGAATCAAATTTTTATTCTTTTTATTAATGAATTATTTTCAAATAAGTTTTATTTCATGGGTAATATTTCTTTAGATAGAGCCCATTAATTATTAGTATCGGGTGTTTCCCTTTACAATCAATAAGCTGATAAGATCCTCCTTGGTAAGCCTTCTCTGACATTCAGCCTTCCCAAGTGGGTTCAAACTTGCCTCCCATCTTTTGATGGGCAACAATTGGGTCTCCTTAGGACTAACAAGTTCTCTTACTTGGAAAGACCTAGGGGTTGCTTGTTGTGAGCTTGAATCATTTTGGCCTTGTAAAACTTGAGGTTCTCATGCAGCTGACTCTCATCCAAACCTTCAAGCTCTTCTAACCACAACTTTATTAGTGATCTTATTACCCAAGGCTATCCTTAGTGATGGAGTTGAACTTCTAAGGGAAGAATGGCTTCAGACTCATACACTAAAGAAAATGGGGTAGGCTAAGTTGGAGTTCGGTATGTGGTGTGGTAGGCCCACAAGGCATCAACCAGCTGCTCGTTCTACTATCATTTGTTGCCATCAAGAGTCTTCTTTAGTATTGGATGAGAGTTTTGTTGAATGCTTCTAGAAAGCCATTAGCTTTGGGGTAGTAGATGGTGGAGTATCTCTAATCTATATCGTGTATTCTAGCAAAGCTATTGATCTTCATGCTTTTAAATGCAGTACCATTATCAGATATAATTTATCGAGGCACCCTGAACCTATATGATATGGTTCCTAAAAAAAATAAAAGCACATTGAGCTATGACCTCTCAGTGGGATGGATTCTTCCCACTTGGAAAATGTCGGTAGCATTAAGATGAATCGATGCCCCTTGGAAGAGGAACTATAATGTCAGTACCCCAACACTCAAATGGCCATGAACCCAAAGTAGGGTGTAGAATGTTGGGTGGTTGGTGGAGGACTACACCGTGCACCTCACACTGATGGCATCTCCTAGCTACATCAATGAAATTTGTGATCATAGAATGCCAGTAGTATCCAAGTCTTTTGATCTTTGACTTCATCTTCAAATCAGACTGATGCACTCCACATAGACCTAAATGTACCTCAGTTACAATGCCATGAGCTTTGTGTTTATCTAAATAATGTAACCACATCTGGTCAAAGGACTGTCAGTATAAGGTGCCATCAATGAGAGCATAGGAGAGAGCTCTCTGTTTCACCTGATGGGCATGAGATTTCTCTTGAGGTAGTTTGCTGGTGTTCAAGTAATATATGAATGGTTGCCTCCAATCTAGCTCCTTGTCCATTTTGGCAATGACAACCTCCCCTTCAAGAGAAAGTCTCTCGATGAGTTTCACATTAATATGGGATAAGACTTGCCTATTTTGGACCCTTATTGAAATGGACTCATCTTCCAGACATGCCAACTCTTTGGCAAGTTTCACCAAGGCATCTGCTACTACGTTCTCTACTCGGGGAACCTTGTAGATGGTAACTTTGGGAATCTGGGCCAACATCTTCATGGTATACTCATAGTAATGACGTAGGTTGGGCTTGTGGACCTGGTAGGACCCAGCAATCTGGTTGATTACTAACTGAGAATTTCTAAAGATGTTGATGATCTTGACGTTGATAGTGATGGCTAACTCCGAACTAGCAATCAAAGCCTCATACTCGACTTCGTTGTTGGTGTAGGGGTTGGAAAGATAGTATGAGAATCTCATTGGAGTTAGAAGAACTATTTCTACCCCTTCTTTTCTTAGGAGAATAGATCGTGGTGCTTCACCTTTAAGAAAAGAAGCAGAACCATCAAAATTCATCTCCCATTGGTGGTTGTCGGCCTCTCCTAAGTTCATGATTTGTTCATCGGGAGATCGTCACTAAGCGGAGAATCAACAAGAAGTGGGTGTGCTGCTAAGAAATTTGCCAATGCCTAACCTTTTACTGCATGAAGGGGTACAAATGTGATATCAAACTGTGAGAGTATCATGGACCAACGAGCCAAACATCCAAAAGTGTTGGTGGTGTCATTAGGTACTACAGTGGATTGGTTATTGAGATCAAGTTCACCTTATGAGAAAGCATTTAGTGTCGTAGCTTCTGAGATGCAAAGATCAAAGCTATGCAGTATTTCTCAATAGGTGGATAGTTTGCTTCAACAGGGATTAGACAACAGCTGAGGCAGTAGAGTGCACTTTACTTCCCCTCATCATTGGCTTGGGCCAACAGAGCACCAAGAGAGTCATCCAATGCAGCAGTGTAAAGGATCAATGGCCTGGATAGGGGCTGTCAGAACTGGTGACTTCACCAAGTATTCTTTGATATCTTCGAATGTGGCACTTGTCATCCCACTTAAACTTGGCATTCATTTTGACAAGTGAGAATGGCATCTTGCATCTTCAGTTTGAGATATAGCATCTTAGATACGCTAGTCATCCTTGAAAGGATCTGAGTTGAGTTAAACTCTTAGGAGGTGGCATTTCCAAGATAGCTTTGATCTTTTCATGATCTATTTCTATTCCCCAGTGTTGAACAACAAACCCAAGGAATTTCTCTAAAGTGACTCTGAATGCACACTTCAAGAAATTCATCTTGAGGTTATATTATCTTAATCGTTGAAAAACTACTCTCAAGTAAAAGAGGTGGTCTTCTCTCTCCTGACTACTAGATAATTAACATAACACTCAACCAGATGATGGATGGGTTCGTTGAAGATCTAAGTCATGGCTCGTTGGTATGTAGTACCAGCATTTTTAAGGTCGAAAGGCATGACCCTATAACAGAAGATTCCAATCGGAGTTAAAAAAGTAGTGTTTCTTTCATCTTCAGGAGACATCTTGATTTGGTTATAGCCAGATGATCCATCCATGAAAAAGAAGACTGTATGAGATGAGGTAATGTCCACCATTAATTCTGGTATAGGAAGAGGACACTCATCCTTATGGCATGCCTTGTTTATGTCCATAAAATTGACACAAATGCAAATTTGGCCATTCTTCTTCTTAACTAGGATGTCACTAGCTAACTAGGTAGGATATTTTTCTTCCCTAATGAAACCAGCATCAATCAGTTTCTTGACTTCAAAAATGACCTGTTGTTCAATTTCTAATCACATACGTCTTGGAGCTTTCTTAATAGGAGTAACATTAGGATCTATTGCTAGCTTGGCAACGTTAGAGATAATATGGGATTTTCTTCATAACTCCATGTGAAGCCTTTAAACTCCATAGCCTAAACAAGTCATTGGTTTCTTCTTTATTCATTGATGTATGTCGGGCGTGGATTTTCTTCTATCCCGAGGTTGATTTCTTTTAGCTTATTAATTGTTGAATGGATATTTTCTTATTTTTACCTCTTTTGACTTGGAGATCATCTGGATCATCTGAAGTTTCTAAACACACATTCTCATATGAGTTGGGGGATGTGTGAGAAGAACCTATCATAATATAAATGATTGGTAACAACTAAGCAGTAATCATAGTCATTGATTGGACCCACTGCGTCGAATCCTAGTCCTATTCTTGATTGTGCTTCCCTGCCTGTATTGTTCCATAATTTTTCTAAATATTCTGACCTATGCTTGGACCAAGTGAGAGGAACTAAACCTTTATGTATAAGATTTTGAACACAAGGTGAGTAAAATTTAAAAGGTAATTCCATTAATTCTTTAAAACTATCTTCCTCAAGTCCTACATCGAGCTCTAGACTTGAGGATGATGAACCCAAAAAGAACCTCTTATGCTTCATATCCGAAGACTTAGGGAATTCCTTAACAACTAAACCTTCAATTTTCTAAGATGTAAGTGAGGTAAGAGCTAAGGTTCCACTTATGTATAGTTTCCAATAAAGTAGATTCAAATACTTTGCTTTGCTTGGAGGCCTTGCATCATCTCTAGCTGGATCAAAAGTCACCTCCAATGGAACCCGCTAAGAGGGTTTGGCTGGTATACAAATCACATTGGACTCATCCTCCGAGCTAGATTCTAAGTCAATGTGAATATTAGGGGTACTCCTATGAACTAGAATAAGACCTCATTGGGCAAGTCCAACTAGGGGTCTTCCACTCACTGCCTCTCTGCTTACCTCTACCTGGTAGAGGTTGAGCCATCCTACCCACATGTCCATATGATGGAATGAACCGTGGGTGAAATGTGATATGCAGATCCACTTCTTCTTCAATTCCCCTTTCTTGCTCACTTGGACTTTTCTTTTTTATTCATTTTCTTTTATCTTTTCTTTTGCTTCATTTTCTTTTGAATTTTGTCCAAGTTCACGAGAAAGGGTATTTTGAGAAAGATAATAGGTCACATTCTCATAAATCTCAATCTCTCTAATTGAGAATGGCTTTTCTTCCCTGACATATTAATTCCATCTTTTTTGAACTTGATGCACTGATGAAGGGAGGATGAAATAATCTTATTCTGATGTATCCAAGGCCTACCAAGCGAAGCAGTGAATGAAGTATTCAAATCAATGATGTAGAACTTGGCTTCAGTTTTCCAGTCACCGATCTCCAATGGCAACACTATAGAACCTAAAGCCTACTCGCCTTGATCATTGAATCCTCTTGACATCATCCTATCTCCTCAAAGAGTAGAGATGTCGATCTTCAAAATGCAAGGGCTTTAGAATCATAATATTTCTTGCACAATCTATGAGAACCTTGGTGAGTGAACCTCCATGTCCTGTAATGTTTAGGGGATGGTTGTGCTCCAAGTCCCCAGTGAAGGTCTTCATCAGAAGGAGATCCCTAAGCCTCTTTTGCATAGTGTGCTTCCTCACCTAGAGCTATCAGCTGAGCTAAGCATATTTTAGAATCAAGGAGGGCCTTGATTAGTGATTCACTCATCTCTTTGGATAAGACAAGGGCATCAAATATGCTTAGCTTAGATGGCAACTTTTTTAGATGAGAAAGGACGTTATAGTCCACCTTCGGTTGGTCTTCCATAAGCATATCCAAGGGTGGAGCATCCTGTGGAAGGGCTTCTCGATCTTCAATACCAATGACTTATTTTTCTCTATCTAGAGGTGCTCCCTTAGGAGGTAGAACCTTTCCACTATGGAGGTTGACTTTGGTAATCTCTGGAGGCAAGGTGGTAGTTACCACGCACTTGGTCACCTACAACTTCTCCTATGAGACTCTGGTGGATGATTCCAAGTCTATCTCAAGAGGTTAACCAGTAGAGTTGGAAACTCAACTCACGAAGATCGAATTGTTATAGTTAATTAGACTTTTGAGTTATCATTAGGAATAAAAGAAGATAACTCATCGAGACACATATGTAATTCAAATTAGTTTTATTATTTAATTTTTTTGGAAGTATTTGGAGGTACAAAGTAGAAGTCGTAGAGTGAGTGGTGTAAGGGATTTGATGCCCTTATCTGGCGATACAAGAGTTCTCTACTAGTAGAAGAAATAGAAGAGCTAGCCAAAATGGTTCAAGTCAATTTGGAAGCTACATTGAAGGTCGAATGGACATGGTGATAGCTATGCTAAGGGGCTATCCCTGACACATGTTGCTTGTGCCGCCTGCTCTCCTTTCTTAGTTGGCAGCAACTTGCAAACCTTCCTTAGTGTTGGAGGTTTGAGCTGACTCAGGGAGTTATTATCAAAGCCAAAATAGAAGATAAGTAGGAAATGCTCACGATGCTAGAATACCTAGCGAGCATCTTAAACTATCTTGAAATTGGGCATTACATTTTGGAAATTGATTTAGTTTATTTGAGTTGCATTTTTCATTAGAATTTTAGGACTTAAGATTCTTAACACAAGATTAAAAAAATACCTAAGAGGTGATGAATTATGCTTATGACCAACAAAGGGCAGAAGCAACCTCAGAACCTAAATCTAAGAAGCTTCGGGGAGGGCTGGAAGCACATCTAAGATAAAAAATGGGAAATCGGTTTGCCTCCACAAGAGAGGACAAACCACCCGATATCTTGGACTTATAACCGGGGTGGCCACCAACTAACTCTTCCTACAATTTTAAATACATGTAGGCAAGTCTTTATGCTTATGCAAGATAGTTAGGCTATTATTATTTAGAAAGAGACTAAGTCCTTAAACTCACTCCCTAAAGAGACTAGATCAGGTAAAGGGACATGCTTCAATTGACCTAAATATAATGCATTTCAAATTTCATTTTATTTCTATTTTGAATAATTATTTTGACTCAGGCTAATAGAATTTTTATGATTAATTCATGAGAAATCAGATTATTAGCCAAAATCAGTGAGAAGGTAGGAGGTGAGTTTCCACCATGGCCCTTGTGGGTTCTCTCGACAAAGGTGGAAACCCTCAATTAAGTGAAATAAGATGCATTTGTGCATGATATTATAAAGAAATGGTCATCCAGCTAAGGGGTTGCTAATTCTATTATCTTGATTTTAATCCTAAGCTTTAGGTGAGGTTATGAGTTGTTTAATTTTATTTTGAGTTGTTAAGTTGGGTAAAAGATTTATTTTTCCCTAAAGAGCCTAATCCACATCTAGGCCATACATAAAGCAAGGAAGAAACTAGGAAAATCATGCCACTTAATGTAAAAGCTAAACAAATCATCAAATAATTTATAAAGCTAATCACAAAAAGAATAAATGGTCGTTTGCGGTCGAGAACCACCTCACAAACCCAAAAATATCAAATATGGGTAGCTCTATCATCTTTATACAACCCAAATTATAAATGAATTGAATTACAATTTAAGCATAGAATTCATTGTTATAGGAGTCTTCAAGCTTTATTCTTTCTTCTTTCTTTTTTTTTTTTCTTTCTTCTTTTCTTCTTTGGTCCCTCCTTTGGATGGTTGGAAGGTGGATGCACTAAGGCTTCACATGGTGCATAAGATGAGATCTTATGACCAATGCTCATCCTAATCCCCATAACAAATCATTCCAAAATCCTAAATATACAAATTTTTACATGAAAAGGATAAGTTAAATCTAACTAACATACAAAATAAAGGTTAGTTAAATCACACACAAATTCCAAGCATGTATATTGAACTTATCACCCACACATGGGTGACTAAGTCCACGCCTATGGATTATGCTTAGGGGTATAAGCATTTATATTTTTTTTTATTATATAGCACCCCTTAAGCACAATCTCAAGAAAAGAATAGTTAAACTAAGCACGTCCTATCATTCATTCTATGAGCATACACCCTAATATTCTAAAACATTAATCACAAAAGAAAACATAACATCAAACCATACACCAACCTAAGCTAGAAGTGGTGACTTTAATGTGTGCTTTGAAGGTTTGTGTGGTATGCTTAGCTTATGAGTTTAGGTTCAAGTTTTCTAAGTGTGAAGGACATGTTCAACTTAGAGGAGGATTTCATTTAAGTTGTTTAAATGTTTTGGGTTGGTTTTATTTCATGTTTTAATTTATTTTGAGTGAAACCTACAATTAATTACTAAGTTATGAGAGGGAAAGAGAAGAGAACTTCTTTCCTTCCATAATCCTTAAGTAATTTCAAAGGTAGGTTCATGTTTTAGTTTCATTTAGGTGAATGTTTTGATTAGATCTTTTAATCAATCCTAAGTTTAGACAAACTCTAAACAAACCTATTCAAAAAGAAAGGCATTTTAAGATTAAATAAAATGAATCAAAATTCACATACCACACATTACTTCAATTCTTTCCCAACATATATAACATGCATATGGATGGATCCTAAGCATATCTATACAAAATGAGAGTAGTTAACACACTTTATGATGCATGCTAAGTAATTCATTTAAGAAAATTTAGAAGTTGAATATGCATGATTTTTGTTAAGTAGAAAAAGTTTTCCTTATCCAAAATTTGACATACATACATGAAAGTAAGAAAGGCATAAGTGAGTGTATTGTGTAAGGTACAAGACCTACTTAGAGCTACTTAAAGCCTCGCAACCTCAGGGTTGTCCTGATTAATTTATGACTTTCCTTAAGTACAAACATGTATATGAAAGAAATGAAATGGGGGAAGGAATATGCAAAAGTTGTTTAATGGATTCATTTTTGTTTATGCAATTTATTCATGCAAGTATAGGAAATCCTTCTGAGATGATGGCATAGAGATGAATAGGGTATGAGATTAAGTAAGTGTTGGGTTCTTTTCAAATGAACCCTACATCTTGCTAACTACAATTCAAAACTATGCCAACATGAGGAAGAAAGAGAGCCTATGCTAAACATGCATTTATAATCCATCACATGCAAGCTTAATTAAAATATGAATAACACACTTTCAGATTTGATATTTCATTTATGAGCTTTGAAAATATTTTGGATTTAGTAGTGATAATATTCACTCATATTTTACTTTAGCCAACACATGCACATTTGACATAAAGTAATCAATTTTTATTTTTAAAATTTGAAACATAAAATTATGAATGCATGAATCAATAGCATACAACTTAACATGTTGGGAAAGATCCAAAGTACTGAAATCATATGAATAAACTCTCTTTACTTAAATCCTAAAGACATTCTTAAGGAATAAGAAAATTTAGAATAAATCAAAGTGAATTTCAAAATGATTTTTGTTTAGTTTGAAGTTTGATTTAGTTTTGAAAAGGTGAGATGAGTTTGTTGTTCCTAACCTATTCCCACATGTGTTTTATATTTTTGTTTAATTTTTAGATAATTAAATTCATTTTTAAGCATTGATTAGGTTAACATATGCATTAAGTGGCTTAATTAACCCTTAGCTACAACACCTTAGAAAAATTAACTAAGTAATTATGAGCCAATGAGATGACATAAACCCACCTAAGGAATTTAAATTTGCAATGCCCCTAATAATGAAAAGGCCTAAGGCAATTTGGCTCACAATTAAAAGTTAATTAAGCTAAGGGGTTTAGCTTAAATACTTTTAAAACACCCCTTCACACTTATGAAAGGGGTTTTAATTTCCTTAATTAGACTTAGGCTATTAAACATCTAAGCATCTACCAAAGATAGATTAATTAAGTTATGGAACTTTTTAGAATTTTTAAAAATTATTTAAGGGGGTTATTAATGAGTTAACCCTTAATTAGGTGGGGATTAAGAAGAGAAAAAGGAGGTTTAGGGAATAGCTTAGGGGAAATGCCCCAAAATTATTCCATAAAACCCCTACTCATTGGATCTAACCCTAATCAAACTTAATCATAGGATAAATCCACTAATCACACCTTAATTATCCTTAATTACATGAAAGGGGTAATTGGGAATTGAAATAACAATTTCCCCAATTAAGTCCTCAATAAATCTCAAAAAATTAGGGACATAGAGGTCATCCCCTAAAATGAATCCTAGAAGTTTGAGATCAATTGATGACCTAATTAAAGAATAATTAGGTAATTAAGATTCTCAGATAAACCCAAATTCTGAGAAAAGGAAAATTCAAAATCAATTGAAAATATCTTTTAGAATATTGTAGATGAAAATATATTTCCATAGTATTTTTCCTTATATTTTTTTGATTTTTCTATGAAGAGTTTTGAATTTTATAATTTATAGGGATTAGTTAAGAATTAATTAGGTAAATAACTAATCCCCACTTAATCGCATGGCGGTGGCGGTTAGCGTGCTTTACACACATCCCACTTAAATGTCATATCAAGAAGGGTTGGCGGTGCCTTATATCTTTGGCCATTCGATCAAATATCTGGCTAAGGATTCAATGGTTTAAAATAAAAAGATTTCTAAAATGTGCCAAATAATCTTAGTTGTCCATCTAAAATGTGATGGATGGTAGATGAGCCAAGTTCTTCCTTAGGATTAATGGAGACCGTCCCCCATCCAAGATCTAGCATGGAATCATACAAGACTCAACCCACACCATCTAGGCATCATTACCAACCTATCCAATAGTTGATTTCTCATGCAATGAAAATTCCTTTCACAAAGGACCAACACCTATCAAGCTAAGTGGCCCAAAAATTACATACCTCACTGGAGGTGATCACCGGCGCTCAAGCTTGATGAGGTAGCTTCGTCTAGTGGAGACGAAGCCCTGTTGAAAGTTTCAAGCCTTGAGGTTGAGTGGATCTTCCCCAGACCTGATCTCACTTGTGGCTTTGATCCAATTGAGGTTCTCCATGTGGGAACTCAAATGGATGCTTGGGCAAGTTCTAATTGGTCCTTAGAAGGTGTGTAGAAGGAATTGGATCAAGATCAAGTGTAGAGGAAGTTGGCAATTTGAGCTCCCTATTTTGCACTATGCAAAAGAATTAGGAAAATCAAATCCTCTAGAGACCTTGAATGCTCAGGTGATTGCTAAGCATTCCTAGGCTTCAATCAATGTGAGTGTAGTGAATTTTCATTGAATTATGGGAGTATATCTAACCCGATGGCAATGAGACAGCTGACCTATTAGTTTCCATTTTGATCAAATTGACCATATGGAGTGAGCTATTTAGGCTATTAGATCATTGCACATGGTTAATTTGATCCCTTGAGTGGAAAGTCAACCTCCCATGTGCATCAAATTGAGCTTAAGAGGGAGTTTGAAAATTGAATTTTAGGCTATATGGTCAGGTTTGGTCTATGGGTCAAATAGGTTGACCCAAACCCATTAGGTTGGGTTCACCACTCATCACTAAGTCTTGAACTTTTAAGAAAGCTTCAAGTGATTGAAGAGGTATGACCAAAATACCATGGGATAGGCCAAGGTTTGTTCTTTGGCCTAGGGTAAAAGTTTATTTTGCTCTCTTTTGCACTTTGGGTATCTTTGGAATATTGAGAAAATAGGTTTGTAGTTTCAATGGATTTGGAATCCATTTAAGGGTTTGGCTCATGTTGACCCATTTAGGTCAAAATGGGACTTAGGTCAAGTAGACCAATTGGTCAAATTGGGTCAAACCAAGGGTTGGGTCAAATTCATATGACCATTTGAAATGTTTTGTGCTTTTGGTTTAGTTCAATTTGGTATATTTTGGTATTTGATTTTGGCTCATATGACTCATTTAGGTCAAATGGGTCAAGTTGACCTATTTAACCCATTTGACCTACTTGAGATAGGCCAAGGGTAGGTTTAGGTTAGATTAGTCATATGGAGTGGATTGGTATTTTTTTTCAATTAATTTGGGTTAAGTTCAATTTTGGCTTAACATGACCCTTTTAGGTCATGTTGGGTCCAAGGTCAATTGGGCTAGGTTGGGTCTAGTTGGCCAATTGAGGCTTTGGTCAAGTTCCTCAAGTGATTTGGGATGGACTGGACCCATTGGTTTCAATCAATTTGGCTTAGATCAAGTTTTGATATATTTTGGTCCTTTAGGTCAGAATGGGTCAACTTGGGTCAAGTGGGGATTGGTTGCTCAAATGTTGGCTTGGTCAAGTTCAAACATGGGTCATGAGTGAACTTAGATCAATGGTTTCAATCAATTTGGTCTATAATGTAATTTGACTATGTTAGGTTTTGTTTTAGGTTAAGTGTTGACTTGGTCAAGCTTTAGGTTTTACTTTTTTGATTTGATTAATTGATCATCCCATGATGATCATGATGAGAGGAATATATGAGTTTGGTTTAATCTAATTTGGTTATGATCCAAAGATGCCTTATATGGGTACTTTAGGTCACTTTGGGTCAAGTGAGCCTAAGTGAGTTAAATGGCTTAGTTAAAGCTTGATTTGAAGTTGATTGATCTTTTATATGGATCATGATTGAAATATTAATCTATTTACAAGTTGTTTGAAGTCAAATGGATTTTGATCCATTTGAAAATTTCATATTCAAAGGAAGAATAAGAAGGGGTCTTGGGTTTGATTTTTTATTTTAGTTTTGATTGAATGATTGAGGTTTCGATTTATATATAAGCTCATGATTATAGGGTTGATTGAACTATGAGAAAAAAATCAAGAGTTTGGCTTGATTTGAGAGTGATTTGGCTAAGTTCAAGATTTTGGCTTGAAAGGCTTAGATTTTATTTTGAATTGATTTTGATTTCATTTTTAGAATTGGTTTTGATTGATTTATATTTATATTTCATTTATATATGTCAATATAAATGAGAATATAAATTGATCATGAGAAAATTTCAAGAATTTGAAGGAGTTTAATCATGATTTGGGACTTAAGAGAATTTTTAATTTAAAATTTAATTTTGGATTAGATTTGATTGATTTATGTTTATGTTTCATTTATATATGAGAACATAAATGAGAATATAAATTGATTTTGCGAAAATCCCATGAGTTTGAAATGGTTTGATCAAAGTTGAGGTTAAATCCATTGATGGAAAATTAAAGGAGTTTTAAGCATTTTAAATTTGGAATTTAATTTTTGCCTTTCATTGGATTGATTTATATTTATATTTTATTTATATATGAGCATATAAATGAGGATATAAATAAATTTTGAGAAAATCTCAAGGATTTGAAGTGATTTGATCAAGGTTGAGAGTTGATTTTGGCTATGTCCTACTAGAAAATTAAAGGGGCTTAAGAAAATTTTCATGAATTGATTTGGAATTTTGAATTTGATTTGATGGGTTTGAATTTATATTTCATTTATAAATGAGAATATAAATGAGAATATAAATGTATTATGAGAAAATCTCAAATCTTTGAATAAGTTTAAATCATGATTTTGGCTAAGTCCTTAATAAAGGATTAAGGACTTAGGAAATTTGAACTTGGGAATTTTTGATAATTTTGATCATGAGTTTCAATCATAGATTTCAATCATGGGTTTCAATCATGGAATTGAATCATGGAATTGAATTGAGTTTAGAGAAAATCAAATAGAATTGATTTGGAGTTTGACTTGCAAGAAGGAAGTGAGGAATGGTTTAAGCTACAGGGTAGGATATTTTCCTAACGCCCCTGCATGACTTATTCCTATGACTAACTCTTCTTAGTCTTCTAGGGCTAGGTGAGAGTGTCCACCTAATCACTAGATGTGTCTTAAGACTAAGGAACCCTTAAAGTCTAAGAGAAGTCCTATGCCTAAGATGGAGGGGTTGAGGGCTCATTCTAAAAATGAGGTCAACATCCTTCATTTAAAGTGTGCTAAAAGAAATATGTTGCATGTGATACCTAGAGTTATGTCATATGCATGCTAGTTGACCTCATTTTTAAAATGAACTCTCAACCCCTCCATCTTAGACATAGGACTCCTCTTAGACACTAAGAGTTCCTTAGTCTTAAGACACTTCTAGTGATTAGGTGAACACTTAACCCCCAGAGACTTAGAAGAGTTAGCCATAAGAAATTGCCTTTGGGGTGTTAGGCCTACCCTATAGCTAAATCCTTACTCTTTTCTTTCAAGTCAAACCTCAAATCATAATCAAATCCAAATCCAAATCAACCTCAAACTCAAATCAACTTCAATTCCAAAACAAACCTTAAATCAATTTCAATGGATTTTTCTCAAATCATGAATCAATTCCAAATAATTGAAACTCATGTTTGAATTCCAAATTAAAAAATCTTTCCTAAGTCACTTTTGATTCCATCTTATGGACTTAGCCCAAATCAAATCCAAATCAACTCAAAGTAAAAAGATTTTGTCACAACCTATTTATATTCTCATTTATATTCACAAATATAAATGAAATATAAATTCAAATAACCAAAACTAAATTCGAAAATCAAATCCAAATCTAGCCCCAACCTAAACTCTTTCAACATAAACCCTTGAACTCCTTCAAATCAAATTCAAATCAATTCAAATTCAAGAAATTTTTCATAACCATTTATATTCTCATTTATACTCACAAATATAAATGAAATATAAATTCAAATAGCCAAACCAATTCAAAACCCAAAGTCAAATCTAACCTAAATCTAACATAAACCCTTTCAAGTCAAATTCTTGAACTTAGCCAAATCAAATTCAAATCAATCCAAACCCTTGGATTTTCTTCATGATTCAATCAATCCTTCAATCATGAATCCAAATATAAACACAAACTTCAATCATCAAACCAAAACTAAATTAAAAACTCAAACCCAACTCAAGCCCTTGTTCATCCTTTGAACTTGAAAATTGTCAAATGAAACAAAAACCATTTAACTCCAAATCACTTCCAAATGGATTTATATTTCAATGATAAGTCCATATGTGAGTTCAACCAAACTTGAATCAAGCCTTGATCAAGTCAATTGACCCACTTAGGCTCACTTGACCCAAAGTGACCTAAAACACCCTTTTGAACCAAATTTTAATCCTACCTAAATTGGATTGAACTAAGCCCACCTCACATTGTGAGCAACAATCATCATGAGATGATCAATCACTCAAATTGGGTCAAACCAAGTCAACACTTAGCCAAAATGAAATCCAAACTAGCCAAAATCCACCATAGGCTAAAATTGATTGAAACCATTGAACAAAACAAATTCATGATCAATGCTTGAACATGACCAAGTCATCATTTGAGCCTAACCTAGCCCAATTGGCTACTTAACCCAAATTAACTCAACTTGACCTAAAAAAGTTAAAATGTGTCAAATCTTGATCTAAGCTTATTGCAACCAATGGGTCAAATTCATTCTAAACCAATTATTGAGCTTAACCAAAGCCTCAATTGGCAACTAACTTGTGATTGATCATGAACCCAACTTGACCTAAAAGGTCAAATTGACTTGAAACCTAACCAAACCAAAATTGATTGAAACCAAAGCTTGTAAAATATTTTGAATGACCAATCAAACCTAAACAAACTCATGACCGAACCTAATTAAAATGGGTCAATTGACCCATTTGACCTAAATGAAATCAAATGAACAAAACAAAATATAAACCAAATTGAACCAAACCAATGATGCCAACACATATTTCAAATGGTCATATGGTTTGATCCTTGATTTGACCAATTGGTCAACTTGAAGTTGACCTATTTTGATCTAAATGGGTCAACATGAGCCAAATGATATCAAATTAACACCAAATTCATTGAAAATTGGCACAACCCAATTTCAAACTATTCTAAATCTGCCCAAGTTGAAATCAAAGCTAAATGACCATTTTACCCCTAAGTTAAGGTGTAAGGTAATGTATGGCCAATTCCACTTGGAATTTGGTCAAATCCTTTTCATGGTCACTTGGACTAAGTGGACATTAATAAGTGTGGTGCATATGACCCAATGGGTTGTCACCCAACCCAAGGCCAAAATTGACCACCTAATTCTCCACATGGAATCACTCCTCCACTCAAATGAGCACATGGAAACTTCACCACTCCACTCCCTCGCCAAAAATACCATGTGGAGCTTAAAATGGCCTAATCAACCCACTCATTGTGATCAATTTGATCAAAATGGAAGAGACAAGCTTGGTCTCCTGATCCTTGTAAAGGGAGATATACTCCCCCTAACTCAACTTCATTTCAGATCTATTGCATTTGAATGAGTGATAGGAAATCATAGGAAGCATTGTCAAGCTCTCCCAAGGTTTCAAAGCTCATTTGAATTCTCCATTTTCAAATTTCTTCAAAGCTGAAATAGGGGAGCTTATTGGAAATTCCACTTTGCACAATTGACCACCAAACTCCAATTGGTCTTGCAAGCACCATCAGAGGACCAAATCGAGCTTACCCAAGGTGTTTCCTAAGTGTTCAAGCTAAGGGAAGAGGGGTCTAGACCAATGCCGCAAGCATTTGAAGCTCATCTTGGCCAATAGAAGGATCCACTTGATCTCAAGCTTTCAAACCTTCAACAGGGCTTATACTCTGCTAGATGAAGCTACCTCGAATTCTAGTGAGGTATGAATCAAAACTGAGCTTAGGATAGATTTTCTTTGATCTTTTGTGAAGCAAAGTATCATCTCAAGTGAAATTGACCATTGGATCTTCTCCTTATTACTTCTTGATGGTGTGGGTTCGATCTTAGCTCAATAGCCAAGTGAGCTCAAATCAAGCCCTGGACATATTGCCATCTCCCCTAGAGGGCAATCATGGACCATCCATCCCGCATATTTTGGATGGACGATCTTGATTAAACAATGTTAGATCTGCTGATAAACCCTTTAGAAATTGTGGTTTAATCCACGTGTAGTGTCGCCAGTTGACTATGCAGCCGATTTGATAACTTAAATAACCAATCTCGACCTCGTGGAGAGTGCGCTGCTAGTGGTCCACGGACCATGGGATTAGTTATGCAATTAAGGATTTAATGACCTCTTAATTACATAAACTTTAAATATTCATAATTAAATGTAGAAAATCCAAAAAATACAAACTCAACTTCATTTGAAAGATAATTCAAAGGGGAATAATATAAAATTAATTTTGATTGATTTTTAATAGTGATATTTTCTTAATTTGAGTTTTATTGGGATGTAATATGTTAATTACTCCTTAATTATTCCAATAATTTATTACAAACTCCTTAGGGTTAATTAGTGGGATGACCTCTGCCTCCCATGATTTTCTTGAAATTTATTATTGGACTAATTTAGGTAATTGCTTGTTTCATCTCTAATCACTCTCTTAATCAATTAAATGATTAATTAACCAGTTAAATGATGATAAATTCATTAATTAAATTTTTTAATCATCTTGGAATAGTGGATAGACTTAGGAATGAGATTAGGATGCCTTTTCCAAATCTTTTCCCCTAAGTCTATTTCATTTGAATGAAAACTTAATTAAATTACAAATTGATTAATGATTTAATCATTTCATTAAATAGCTTAATTAACCAAATTAAAAAATAAAAAAAATTAATCCAAAAAACTTAATCACTTAATCAATCCTTTCTTGGGTAGATGCTTAGGTGTTCAATAACCTAAGTAAACTTAAGGAAATAAAATCCAACCTACATGTGTGGGAAGGGTTATGAAAGTACTTAATTAAACACCTTAGCTTAATTAATCAATATTTATGAGCCAACTGCATTAGGTCCTTTCTTTCTTAGGGTTCATTACTGATTTAAATTCAATGGGGTTTCATATCATATGTTGGCTCACAATTGTTTGAATAATTATGTTAAGGAGGTGTAAGTAAGGGGTAATTAATAAACTTAATTTACACCTTAATGTAAACAAAACATAAAATCATTCTAATGGTTCTAAAAATTAAACTAAAATAACACACATATGTGGGAGATGGGTTAGGACCAGAAATATTTTCACATTTTCTAAATTCAAATCAAACTCAAAATAAAACTAAAATTTCTTTAAACAATTTGATTCACTTTAAATGATCTTATTCCATAGGATTATCTTTAGAAATTAATTAAGGTGAATGAAATTACATTTGCATCACTTTATTTCTCTCCTAACATGCTAAATGTGTATGTCATATGAAAATCATGCATTCATGTCTTTTGAAAAATCAAATTAAAATGAAATTTTCCTTTATGTGAAATTGCATGTTTTGGCTAAAGTAAGAATATGAATGACTATTATCACTACTAAATCCAAAAATTATTTTCCAAACTTAGAAATAAAATATTACAAATGAAAGGTATGCTTATAATTACCTATAAGTTTCCATGAGTACAATATAAAATGTGTATTATGTGACTTTTCCTTCTCTTCTCTTTTAACATAGTTTTGAATAGGATTTGCAAAGTGTATAGTTCATTTAAAAAAAGAACACAACACTTAAATTCATTCCTATATTATCCTTTAAGAGGGAGCTTCACATTTGCGTATGTAAATTGCATAACCAAATTAAAATAAATAAATATAAACTTTTTGCATGATTCTTTTTCCATTCATATTTTTTTTGTACATGCACATGTATTTAAGAAAAGTGGTATATTAGTCTGGACACCCTGATTGTGAGACTTTAAGTAGCTGTAGGTCTTGTACCTTACACCCATGGTTTAGAAAATAATGGCCGACTCACTTATGTCTTTCATACATGTAAATGTGTATTTGATTAATGGATAAAAGAACCCCTTTTCTACTAATAAAATCATGCATATATGAAACATTCCAATTTCCATAAGCAACATCTCTTAGCATTCATCATGAAGGTGTGCTAACATTTCCATTTGCATGTATAGATATGCTTAGGGTTCATCCATATGCATGTTACACATGTTGGAAAGAAATAAAGTGTTGTGTGTTTTGTGATAGTAATTCACTTTACTTAATCTTAAAATGCCTTTCTCTTTGAATAAGTTTGTTTAGGAAAAATCTAAACTTAGGATTAATTAAAACACATAATAAGTCATTCATTAAAAAAATCACTAATGAACTTACTTTAGAAATTACTTAAGATAGAGAGGAAAGAGAAGTTATCTCTCTTTTTCTCTCTTTACAATACTTAATTAATTGTATGTTCATTCAAACCAAATCAAATCATAAAATAAAATCAACCAAATCAACTAAATCACTTAAATGAAACCACCCTCTAAGTTGAACCCTTCATACTTAGAAAACTCTAAACTTAAAGCCATGCTAAGACATATCACACAAGCCTTAAGTGGCACACAGATTAGTCTAAGTCACCATTTTTAGTCCTATATTAGTGCATGGTTTGATATTTACTTTTATTTTGTGATGTGATATTTTAGTCCGGATGTTAAGGTGATAGAGGAGGTATGATCTTAGTCTAACCATTGTCTTCTGCAAGGGATTGTGCTTAAGGGGTGTTGTAATAAAAATATAAATGCTTTTTGCTATGCCAGGTGGACTTGGTTACCCATGTGTGGGGTGCTAAGTCCAATTTATTCATATATATGCTTGGGATTGTGTGGTTTGTTTAGCTAATCTCTATTTTGTAGGTTTTAGTTAGATTTACTTTTCCCATTTTCATGTAATTTTTGCAATTAAGATTTCAAATGAATATTATGAGGGGTATTAGGATGAACATTAGTCATAAGACTATGTCTTATGTACCATGAGCAAACACCTTCCAACCAACTAAATGAAAAAAGAAGAAAGAAGAAAGAAGAAAGAAGAAAGAAGAAAGAAAAGAGGAAGGGAGAAATGAAGAATGAAGACCCCCATAACATGAATTCCTTTTTTATTGTGATTAATTTAATTATAACTGGGTATAAGGGTAGAGCTCTACCCAATTTATTTTGGGTTTGTATGGTGACAAAGGCCTCTTATTATTTCGTTAGCATTATAAATTGTTTGATGTTTGTTTAGCTTGTGCATTAAGAAAACATATTTTCTTGGTTTCATCCTTTCTTTGATGAATGGCCCAGATGCAATTAGGCTCTTAGGGAAAAGTAAATTTTCTATCTAATTAATCAACTCAAAACTAAAAAATTAACAACTCATAACCTCACTTAAAGCCTAGGTTATAAAATAAGATAAAAGATTTTACAACCCCTTAGCTGGATGTTGTATGTTTCCACATCATGCATAAAAAGCATCTTGTTTCACTCTTGTTAGGGAGGGCTTCCACCTTTGCTAGGGAACTTGGCATGACCTTTGAGAGCCATGGTGGAAATACACCTTCTTCTTGCTGATTTCAGCCCATAATCAAATTTCTCATGCATTAGGCATATGAATCCCATAGCCTATGTCAAATCAACTATCCAAAAATAAAAATAAAACATAACAAATTTTGCATTAGATTTAAGTCATTAAATCATGCCCTGCATGATCTAGTCTCTTGGGGAGTGTGTTTAAAGACTTAGTCTCTCTAAATAAATAATATCTTAGCTATCTTGCAAAAGCATATGACTTGCCCACATGTACTTAAAATCATTGGAGGAGTTAGTTGACGGTCACCCCCAGGCGATTGTAAGTCCAAACAATCGGGTGGTTTATCCTCTCTTATGGAGGTAAGCCAAATACCCATCTTCACCTTAAATTTAGGTCGTGTTTTGGTTTCACCAAAGCTCCCTAGATTTAGGATCAGAGGTTGCTACTTCCCTTTATGGGCTACAAACATAAATCCTCACCTTTTAGGCATTTCCATGACCTTGTGTTATGGAATTGTAAGCCCTAGACTTCTAAATAAAAATTTAACTCAAACAAATAAATCACTTCAATTTCAAAAATATATAGCCCACCCATAAGATAGGTTGAGGTGCTTACTAGCTTCTAGTATCTGTGGTGAAATATATAATCCCATCTTCATCTTATCCTTTTAAAAAGATAAATGAAGACAAAAATATATGTTGGGACACCACGTAGATCCACATATATTCTTATTAGGGTGATCGGGTATGACATTGAGGGAAGGTGTATGATCTTAAAAGATAGAAGTCACCACCCTACAATGGACCTAATCACCTGAATAAGGACTCAGGATTATGGGTCTTATGTACGATTCTTCCTTACTTTACATGAAAAGTAAAGCGGTTTATTTTAAACCAAGTTTGTTAAGTTCCTTATGGAGGTAAGCCCCTATAGTTAATTACATCCTAAGGAATGAGATTTCTTAGGAATACTCTTGATTAAGGTAAATGATCATTGTCTCCAAAGATCGTGAAGATAGGACTATCAATCAATTGGTTTATTTTTAGAAGAACAAGTGGGATTGATCAAGAGGAGGGAGTTATTATTGAAACCAAAGAAAGATAAGTAGGGGATGCTTAGGATACTAGGAAACCAAGTAAGCATCCCAAACTATCCTCTGGTTGGGCTTTATATTTTTGAAATTGAAGTGGTTTATTTATTTGAGTTGAATTTTTATTAGAAATTTAGGGCTTATAATTCAATGACACAAGATCATGGGAATGCCTAAGAGGTAAGGATTTATGCTTGTGGCCCACAAAAAGAAGTAGCAACCTCTGAACCTAAATCTAGGGCTTTGATGAGGGCGAAGCTCGAACTAAATTTAAGGCAAAAATGGGTATATGATTTACCTCTACAAGTGAGGATAAACCACCCAATTGTTTGGACTTACAATCGCCTAGGAGTGGCCACCAACTAACTCCTTCTATGATTTTAAATACATGTAGGCAAGTCATATGCTTTTGCAAGATAACTAGGTTGTTGTTTATTTAGAAAGAGACAAAGTCCTTAAACACACTCAAGAGACTAGATCATGTAGTCATGATTAATGACTTAAATTTAATGCAAATTTTTTATGTTTTATTTTCATTTTTGATTTGACACAAGTTTATAGGATTCATATGCCTAATGCATATGAAATTAGATTGTGGGCCAAAATCAAAAGAAAGGAGGTGTGTTTCCACCATGCCTCAAAAGTCAAGCCAAGTTCTAGCACAGTAGAAAACATATAACATCAAATAAGGGTTAAATCTTTTATCTTGCTTTTATAACCTAGGCTTTAAATGAGGTTATGAGTTATTCATTTTAATTTTGAGTTGATTAGTTGGATAGAAAATTTATTTTTTCCTAAGAGCCTAATCGTATCTAGGCCATTCATCAAAGCAAGGAAGAAACTAGGAAAACATGCCATCTTAATGCACAAGCTAAACAAACATCAAACAATTTATAAAGCTAATGCAAAAGAATAAGAGGCCTTTTGTGGCTCCACACAAATCTGAAAAGACAAATGTGGGTATCGAGCTCTTCCCTTATACAACCCAAATTGCAAATGAATTAATTATAATCAAGAAAGAATTCATGTTATGGGGTCTTCATTCTTCATTCTTCTTCTTCTTCTTCTTTTTCTTCTTTCTTCTTTCAGTTGGTTGGAAGGTGGTTGCTCCAAAGGCTTCACATGGTACATAAGACATAGTCTTATGACCAATGTTCATCCTAATCCCCATAACAATCATTCCAAATCCTAATTATAAAATTACATGAAAATGAGAAAAGTAAATCTAATTAAGACTTGCAAAATAGAGATTAGCTAAAGACACCACACAATCCCAAGAATGTATATGAATAAATTGGACTTAGCACCCCACACATGGGTAACCAAGTCCACCTGGCCTATTTTGGATTATGCTTAGAGTATAAGCAACTGCACAACAAAAGCATTTATAATTTTATTACAACGCCCTTAAGCACAATCTAGAAGATAATGGTTAGACTAAGATCGCCCTACCATTCAATCTATGCACATACACCTAACATCTAGACTAAAACATCACATCATAAAAGAAAACCAAACATCAAACCATGCACGCCTAACATAGGACTAGAAGTGATGACTTAGCCTAATTGTGTGAGGTTTGTGTGGTATGTCTTAGTTAGGCTTTAAGGTTAGAATTTTCTAAGTATGATGAGTTCAACTTAGGGTGATTTCATTTAAGTGATTTAGTTGATTTGGCTAATTTTATTTTAATGATTTGATTTGGTTTGAATGAATCCACAATTAATTACTATGTTGTAAAGAGAAGAAAAGAGAAGAGAACTTCTCTTTCCTCCCTACCTTAAGTAATTTATAAGATAGATTCATTAGTGATTTTTAGTGAATATTTTATTATGTGTTTTAATTAATCCTAAGTTTAGATTTTCTCTAAACATACCTATTCAAAGAGAAAGGCATTTTAAGATTAAGTAAAGTGAATTACTATCACAAAACACACCACACTTTATTTCTTTCCAACATATGGAACATGCATATTGAAGGATCTTAAGAATATTTATACATGCAAATGGAAATGTTTAACACACCTCAATGATGAATGCTAAGAGATGTTTGTTTAAGAAAAATTTGGAATGATTCATGTATGCATTATTTTGTTAAGTAGAAAAAAGAGGGGTTCTTTATCCATTATTCATATGCACATTTACATGTATGAAAGATGTAAGTGAGTACGACACCATTGTTTCCTATACTAGGGGTGTAAGATATAAGACCTACTTGGGGCTACTTAAAGCCTCGCAACCCTGGGGTGTCCAGACTAATCTACCACTTTTCTTAAATACATGTGCATGTACAAAAAGAAATGCATGAAAAAAGAATCATGCAAAAAGTTTATGTTTGTTAATTTTGATTTGGTTATGCAATTTACATGTGTAAATATGAAAGTCCCTCTTAAATGATAACATAAGAATGAATAGGAATGGATGTAAGCAAGTGTTGTGTTCTTTTCAAAGGAACTATACACTTTACAAATCCTATTCAAAACTATGTTAAAAGAGAAGAGAAGGAAAAGTCACATAATGCACATCTTTATATTATACTCACATGCAAGTTTATAAATAATTATAAGTAGCATACCTTTCATTTGTAATGTTTGGTGTATAGGTTTTAAAATAATTTTTTGATTTAATAGTGATAATAGTCATTCATATTCTTACTTTAGCCAAAACATGCAATTTGACATAAAGGAAATATTTCATTTTTTTAATTTTTCAAAAGGTATGAATGCATGGTTTTCATATGTCATACATATTTAGCATGCTAGAAAAAAAATAAAGTGATAAGCATATAATCATTCACCTTAATTAATTCCTAAAGACACTCCTATGGAATAAGATCATTTAAAGTGAATCAAATTGTTTAAAGGAAATTTTGATTTTTTTTAGTTTAATTTGAATTTAAGAAATGTGAGAAAGTTTGCTAATCCTAACCCATCTCCCACATGTGTATGTTGTTTTAGTTTAATTTTAGAACCATTAGATGGATTTTATATTTTGTTTAGGTTAAGGTGTACATTAAGTCCATTAATTACCCCTTACCTACACCACTTTAACATATTTAAACAAATAATTATGAGCCAATGTATGACATAAAACCACAAGGAATTTAAATCAGCAATGCCCCTAAGAAAGAAAGGGGCCTAATGTATTTGGCTCACAATTAATGATTAATTACACTAAACAGTTTAATTTAAGTACTTTCATAACCCTTCCCACACATATGGGTTAGATATGACTTCCTTAAGCTACTTAGGTTATTGAACACCTAAGCATCTACCCAAGAAGGAATTGATTAAGTTCAGATTGATTTGATTTTAAAACTTTGATTGATTAAGCCATTTAATAAAGTGATTAAACTATTTAATTAATTTATACCTTAATTAGATTTTTATCCAAATGAAATAAATTTAGGGGAAAAGATTTGGGAGAGAACTCAATCTCATTCCCAAGTCCATTCAATGTCTAAGATAATAAACTTAATTAATGAATTTATTACTATTTAATAGTTAATTAATCATTTAATTAATTAAGATAGTGATTATGAGTGAATCAAGCAATCTAATTAAACCATTAATAAATCCCAAGAAAATTACAGGTAAGTCATCCCACTTAATATACTTGAGAAGTTTGGAATTAATCAATGGAATAATTAGGGGGTAATTAACATAATTACATTCCCAATAAAACCAAAATTGCATGAAATTTACTATTTAAAATCAATTAAACTTAATTTTATATTATTCCCCTTTGAAATATCTTCAAAATGTATTTGAGTTTGTATTTTTTTTTGATTTTTTTACATTTAGTTATGTAATTTTGAAGTTTCTGTGATTAAAGAATAATTAAAAAACCTAATTATATAACTAATCCCATCAGTGCCATGTGGACCATTGACGTGGTGCGTGCTTTCCACATGGCATGATCGGATTGGTTATTTAAGTTATCACATCGGCTACACACTCAATCGGTGCATCTTTCCCTTGGACCATCCGACAAAGATTGAATGTCAAGATCAAACCCATGGTATTAAAAAATTAAACAGCAGATCTCACATGTTTTAATCAGGACCGTCCATCCAAAATACGTTGGATGGATGGTCTATGATTCATCCCTGCCCTCGTCTAACGGAGATGGCGACCGTCCGTCCCTTAGGGCTTGATCCGAGCTCGATCGAGCTCGGATTGAGTAAGGATTGATCATACACCATCAAGAAGAGATAAGCAAGACATCAAATAAGACATCAAGTCAAATTCACTTGAGGTCACACTTCTTCACAAAGGTTCATTAAAATTTAGCCTAAGATCGATTTTGAATAGTACTCACCAGGCTATCACCTGCTCCCAACGGAGGTAGCTTGTCAGTGGAGAGAAGCCTGAAAATATTTGAAGGCTTGAGGTTGAGTAGATCCTCTAATATGCCAAACTCCTCCTTAGGCTTGTGGCTTTGGTCTAGCTCCCTCCGCTTAAGCTTGTATGAAGACTTGGGTGAGCTTGATTGAGTCCTAAAGGTGCTTGAAAGAGGAATTGAGCTATGGTGGTGAATTGAGCAAAGTGGAATTCCTTCCTACCTCCCTATTTTGGCTTGAATAAATCGAGAATGGAGAAATGGGAAGTGCTTGAGGAAGCTTGGAGGAACTTGGAGAAGCTTGCTCTAAGTTCCCAAGCTCAATCGAGTGAGTGATCTCAATTCAAGTGAAATTAGGGGAGTATATCTCCCCATAAGGATGATGGCGAGAGGTGTTTTGTCATTTTGATCAAATTGATCCCAGAGTGAGTTGGTTAGGCCATTTTCAGCTTCAAATGATTTAATTTTGCAGAGAGTGGTGGGTGAAGCTTCCATGTGCTCATTTGAGTGGAGGAGTGATCCCAAATGGAGAATTTCATTGGGTGGTCGATTTTGGCCTTGGGTTTGGCTGACCCAAACCCATTGGTTCATGTGCACCACTCATTAGTATCCACTTGGTCTACTAAGAGGGTGCCAAGTGGCCATGAAAAGGATATGACCAAATCCTAAGTGGAATTGGCCATGGGTTACCCCTTGACCAAGAGGTGAAATGTTCATTTGACATTAATTTCACTTTGGGTAGATTCAAAGAATTTGGGGTTGATTTGATATTATTTGGTTCATGTTGACCCATTTAGGCCAAAATGGGTCAACTTAAGTTAAGTTGGTCAAATTTGGTCACCAAGGATCAAGTTCATATGACCATTTGATATGGCATCATTGGTTTTGTTCAATTTGATTTATATTTGGTTTTGGTTCATTTGATTTCAATTAGGTCAAATGGGTCAAGTTGACTAATTTGACCCATTTGACCCATTGGGTTGGTTTAGGTTTGGTTGGTCATTTGAAATATATTGCAAGCTTTAGTTTCAATCAATTTTGATTTGATTTTAGTTGGCTCAATTTGACCTTTTATGTCAAGTTGGGTTCATGGTCAATTAGGCTAGGTTGGGTCTAGTTGGCCAATTGAGGCTTTGGTCAAGTTCAACAAGTGGTTTAGAATGAATTTGACCCATTGGTTGTATTCAATTTGGCTTGGATCAAGATTTGACACATTTTGACTTTTTAGGTCAAGTGGCCAATTGGGCTAGGTTAGGCTCAAATGTTGATTTGGTCAAGTTCAAATATTGATCATGAATTAGTTTTGATCAATGGTTTCAATCAATTTGGCCTATGGTGGATTTTGGCTAAGTGTTGACTTGATTTGACCCAATTTGAGTGATTGATCATCTCATGATGATTGTTGCGCTCATAATGTGAGGCTTAGGTGGGCTTAGTTCAATCCAATTTGGGTAGGATTAGAATTTGGCTTAAAAAGATACTTTAGGTCACTTTAAGTCAAGTGAGTCTAAGTAGGTCAATTGACTTGATCAAGGCTTAATTCAAGTTTGGTTGAACTCACATATGGACTTATGATTGAAATATAAATCTATTTACAAGTGATTTGGAGTCAAATGGGTTTTGATTCATTTGACAATTTCAAGTTCAAAGGATGAACATGAGTTTGACTTGGGGCTTGAGTTTTGATTTTAGTTTTGGTTTGATGATTGAAGGATTGATTGAATCATGAATTTAGTTTTAGGGTAGATTTGGGTTTGAGTTTTGAATTTGGTTTTGGATATTTGAATTTATATTTCATTTATATTTGTGAATATAAATGAGAATATAAATGGGTTATGAGAAAAGTTCTTGAATTTGAATTGATTTGACTTTGATTTAAAGGAGTTCAAGGATTTATGTTGAAAGAGTTTAGGTTGGAGTTTGATTGGATTTGGATTTGAATTTTGAATTTATTTTAGTTATTTGAATTTATATTTCATTTATATTTGTGAATATAAATGAGGATATAAATGGGTTATGAAAAAATACTTTGAATTTGAAGTGGTTTGAATTTGATTTAAAGTCTATAAGGTGAAATCCAAAGGGGTTTAGGAAAGATTTTAGATTTGGACTTGAGTTTTGGATTTAGTTTTGGTTATTTGAATTTATATTTCATTTATATTTGTGAATATAAATGGTTTGTGAGAAAAAAATCTTTTGACTTTGAGTTGATTTGGAATTGATTTGGGCTAAGTCCATAAGATGTAATCAAAGTGACTTAGGAAAGATTTTGAATTTGGAATTCAATCATGAGATTCAATTATTTGGAACGATTCATGATTTGAGAAAATCCATTGGAATTGATTTAAGGTTTATTTTGGAATTGAAGTTGATTTGAGTTTGAGGATGATGGATTTGGAGTTTGACTTGAAAGAAGAAAGATTTGGGTCAAGCTATGTGGAAGGAAATTTTCTAACACCTAAGGCATAGCCTATTCCTATGGCTAACTCTTCTAAGTCTCTGGGTTAAGTGTTCACCTAATCACTAGAAGTGTCTTAAGATTAAGGAACTCTTAGTATCTAAAAGAGTTATATGTTTAAGATGGAGGTTGAGAGCTCATTCTAAAATGAGGTAAACAATATCATAAGCATCCCCTACTTATCTTCCTTTGGCTTTGATAATAACTCCCTCCTCTTGATCAATCCCACTTGATCTTCTAAAAATAAACTAATTGATTGATAGTCCTATCTTTGAAATCTTTGGAGACAATGATCATTTACCTTAATAGATAGTATTCAAGGAATGCATTCTGATGTAATTAACTATGGGGCTTGCCTCCATAGGAACTTAATGAACAATTTAAAATAAACCCCGCTACTTTTCATGTAAAGTAGGGAAAGAACCTGGTACATATAAGACCATAGTCCTTAGGAGTCCTTTGAGGTGATTGGGTCCATCGTAGGAAAGTGACTTCGTCTCGAGATAGTATATATTCCTCAATGTCACGATCACCCTAATAAGAACATCTGTGGATTGGAGTCCCAATAAGTAGATTTATATTTTTGTTTTCATTTATCCTTTCCAAAAGATAGATGAAGATAAGAATAAAACTCACCATGATTTTTGGTGACGCTGGAGGGTTCCTCCTCCATCTTTGGTAAATGATCATTATCTCCAAGTATCGATAGTGGGTTTATACTTTGTGTAAATCCAAGACTATTTCTTTCCATTAGCGCTAGTTTATTTCATCCTTAAGCTAAGCTAGCAACATCCTTTAGGTTTTAGGACCTCATGTAAGTCTTAAAGCCCCAATTGTTTCCAATATAAAAAATAAAAATTTAATAAAAGGAAATAACCAAAGACTTCCTTCTTACCATTTCTATGGTAAGGTGATGTTCATTCCAAATAATAATAATAATAATAATAATAAATCCTTTATAAAATATCAATTTCAAATTGCACTTTTTCAAAATACACATGATAAAATGTTTACACAATTTTTTTCATAAATCAACCTCATCTAATAATCTTCATGATTGTTATATGTAGGATCTTTTCAAAAAATAAGTCAATAATCATTCTTTTCAAAAGGACAAATGAACTTCTTCATTCAAGAATGAAGATTTCATTTTCAAAAATAAAATCAACAATCATATTTTCCAAAAGTAATAATGAACATCCTTATTCAATTTATTTTGATGGATATTTCACTTTCAAAAAAAAATTCCAAATCATATTTTCTAAAAAA
Organism: Cymbidium sinense; assembly: GCA_021442155.1. NCBI lineage: Eukaryota > Viridiplantae > Streptophyta > Magnoliopsida > Asparagales > Orchidaceae > Cymbidium > Cymbidium sinense. Next base: position 88,145,560 of record CM038220.1, read on the forward strand.
CACAAATGAACATCTTCACTCAATTTATTTTGATGGAGATTTCACTTTCAAAACAAAATCAACAATCATGTTTTCTAAAAGCACAAATGCACATCTTCACTCAATTTATTTTGATGAAGATTTTATTTTCAAAATAAAATTCAAAATCATGTTTTCAAAAAACACAAATGAATATCCCCATTTAATTTCTTGAATGAAGATTTCATTTTCAAAACAAAACTAATGATCATCTCTTCAAAATTAACAATCATCTTTTCAAAATCCAAACAATATATGGGTCTTTCATTTAGCATACCCAAATTTGCTAAATGAAAATCATCTTTTCAAAAATCAAACAACATTTGGATCTTTCATTTGGCATACCCAAATTTGCTAAGTGAAGATCCACTTTTCAAAATCAAAATCAAAAAAATGAAACACATTTGGATCTTTCATTTAGCATACCCAAATTTGCTAAGTGAAAATCCTCTTTTCAAAATCAAAATCATAAACACACATGGATCCTTTATTTAGCATACCTAAAGCTAAGTAAAGAATCATCTTTTCAAAAATCAAAATTCAAATAATATTTGGATCTTTCATTTAGCATACCTAAATTTGCTAAGTGAAGATCCACTTTTTATAATCAAAATCATCCAAACACAAAACACATTTGGATCCTTTATTTAGCTTACCTAAATTTGCTAAGTAAAGAATACTCTTTTCAAAAATCAAAACAAAATTTAGATTTTCTTAGCATACTTAAATTTACTAAGAATCCTCTTTTCAAAATCATCAAAATAAAACACATTTGGATTTTCATAGCATACTTAAATTTGCTAAGAATCTTCTTTTCAAAATCATCAACACAAAACACATTTGGATCCTTTATTTAGCATACCTAAATTTGTTAAGTAAAGAATTCTCTTTCAAAATCAAAACATAAAATACATTTGGATTTTCTTAGCATACTTAAATTTACTAAGAATCCTCTTTTCAAAATCATCAAAACAAAGCACATTTGGATTTCCTTAGCATACTTAAATTTGCTAAAATCCTCTTTCAAAATCATCCAAATACAAACACATTTGGATCCTTTATTTAGCATACCTAAATTTTCTAAGTAAAGAATCCTCTTTCAAAATCAAAACACAAAATAAATTTGGATTTCCTTAGCATACTTAAATTTGCTAAGAATCCTCTTTTCAAAATCATCAAAATAAACCACATTTGGATTTCCTTAGCATACTTAAATTTGCAAAGAATCCTCTTTTCAAAATCATCAAAATAAAAACACATTTGGATTCTTTATTTAGCATACCCAAATTTGCTAAGTAAAAGAATCCTCTTTTCAAAAACAACAGAACATTTGGATTCTTCATTTAGCATAACCAAAATTGCTAAGTGAAGATCCTATTTTCAAATTCACACATGATTCACATACAAGCAAAAGAAGAAGAAAATTGTTTTCAAACACTTACATAGCATACCTAAATTTGAATTCCAAAATCACAAATAAAATCAATTGACCCTTTACTTTAACATACTCAAATTTGTTAAATAAAGGGTCCTCAAACTCAAAAATAAAATTCAAATATGAACCTATGGAAGCATCCATCTCTCCAAAGACATTTGAACCCATTTTTAACATACATAAATTTGTTGAAAATGGATTTTACATTCAAAAAGTCTCCTTTCCAATCAATTTCAAAATCTCTCCAAATTTATTTGAGCCACACTTAACACTTTCAAGTTGTTGAGTGTGGGTTCAAATTCTAAATCAAAATTCAAAAATTAACAAAGCAGAAATCTGATTCAAACTTGTTTTCAATGTTGAAGACTTTCATCAATTTGTTCAATTTAGCGGTCAATGGCAGCATATGTCTTTACATTTCCTTTGGGATGGATTTGGCCTTGATGGGCTAGCCTCATGACTCACCACCTCATCCATTTTGGTGAGGCTTTGAGGGGCTAGATCACATGTGAGGGGACCACCCTCACAATAGACTAAAGCGAGACTGGCCATCCAGAAAGTTACCATCGATTCAGATTCCCCACCAAGAGGAAGGCTATGGAAGTTCCCACAACAGTAGTAATTACATGCACCCCTTTGCTGCCCTAGTAGGGCTAAAACCCACTGCACTTCCATGGGGAAGGATCCCTTGATTCTAGGGATAGCCTTCCCTAACTTCGAGGTAGGGTCTAGTTCCCACACTGCTCACCCCACCAGGGCTCAGTGCTGAAACAAGAACTGCATGATCAGTATCATACTAGCATAGCGAGGGAGCTAGAGGTAGCCACTCAGTTTGTAGTAGAGGAGGTACCTAGGATAGTATCTCCTCTCATCACAGAGAACAAGTTCCATCTCCTCTCCGATAGAGGATATTAGAGAGGATTTCCATTTTAAGATTGATCTAAGGTAATCTTGCTTTTTTATATTCATATCTCTTTGTATTACTATGGAGGAGCTTTCAATTGTTTTAAAGAAGCATTTTGGAACCTTGATATACAAAAATTAAAATGAGTAGCTCTTGCATTTCTTACTTGATTTATATTGATGATGTAAATTTTTGAAAAGCTTCAACTCATAACACAAACGCTTAAGATTATTTTAAATTCAATATCAATCTCATTAAACTACCTCTAACTCAATATATGCTCACTTAACTTGAACTATTGATTTTTTCTATTAATGCTCAATCTTTGACTTTCTATCTCTTATAGATAAAATCAAATCATCATTAGATGAAAAGCTAAATGTTTGTCTATGGCCAAAAGACTTTAGTTATGGAAACACAATAAGCTTAATCAATATCTTGGTTATTAGTGTCATGCTCTCATGATTCCTAAAAATTGCATCAAGATGTATGTTAATGACGCACCAACAATATGCTATAAGAGTATGTAGTGTTGAACATATGTCACACGCTAGTTGTATATTTAATTTAAAAACATAAAAAAATTTAGACATATGTATCCTAAATAACTATGTTTGAAATTTAAAAATATAAACTAAGTGTATAATTTAATAAATAAATGAAGATAAATTTATTTTTTACTCTTTCTTTGCCTACTATCATGATGTTTGAAAGGTACATATATTTTTATTTATCATTTTGCAACCTTAAATAATATTATTATTTTCATTCTTACAATGTTAGAATTTGTTGTCACATTTCTATATTTAATTTTGGCAATTACTATATATTATTTTTAATATTTAAGAATTATAAAGTATAATGTCTTGTTAACTAAGTGTATGTTATATATTTTTAAAATAAGTGTCTTAGGTTTGTGTTATTATGTTAACTTGTTCCTTATTTGTAATGATGCATCCTAGGTGTCTATATAATATATATTTTATAAGACCACATATCATTAATAAAACTTTATTTCTACAAATAATAATATTAATTGAAAAAATTATTATTTTTCTTTTCATTGGATCCAAAGTTATTTAGTGAAAGAACCTAGATCTTACTTTAGAAATGAGCCAAACCAAAATTTAAGAACAAATTAAACAAGCTAGTCTTGGAAAACCTTATAGGGTTTAGTAGAAAGCCAAATCCATTTTAAAGTTAAGAAGAAAAATTGAAAAGAATTGAGGAAATACAATTCACACACACACACACACAGAGAGAGAGAGAGAGAGAGAGAGAGAGAGAGAGAGAGAGAGAGAGAGAGATCAAATCAAATCAAAGTGTGAAAATTTCTATCAAATTATTCCTCTAATGCTCTTTTTATAGATGAAGATCCAAGTGTATGCTATGTAATTAATAAAATTAGTATAATTTTAAATAACAAAATGGAATGATCTTAGTGTAGCTAGTTATGAAGCAAGTGAGTTTGTTTGGTGATTTGAAGGTTATTCCCAGCAAAGATGAAAATTTTAAAATAACATAAACTCTTAAACAATGAGATATTATTTACTTTAGTCTAATGAGTTTATAATTTTGTCCCTTTAGTACAAGGGTCATTCATTTAATCACTATTCCTATATGAGCATGTTTAATATTAGGATTTCTATTCAAATTTAAATTGTTACACTAAAAGACACTATAAAATGTAAAAGTTTAGCTTTATTCAACTTAAGGAATTTCATAATCTTGTCACAAGTAACTAATGACCTCACTATGAGTAACATAATTATCCACTAAGTAGATATGATATTAGAAACAACCCCTATAGGTTTAAGAGGTAGCTCTACCATCTTGACAAATATATCTTTGATAATATTTATGACCTAAGGCCTATAATCATTAAGATATTGTCTACCTTTTTTCTAATGACTACATGATTTTGTTCCTTTAGTGTAGCTTTTAGAGATCAACCTTCCTAATATGCTCCTATATGAGCAAACTTACGTTTAAAGATTTAATAAATTGAATTTCAAATATTATATCAAAATACATCTTGATATTTAAAAGTTCAATATCATTCTACTTATAGTGCCATAATAATAACTTGATGGTTAAAAATTCAAACAATTATGAACTTTATGTATCCTTAAAAGTATTTTGAGAGAAATCTTCATATAGGATCTTGTATATCAACTAGTACTTTGGGTGAATACATTCATATTGTTGATCAAAAGTGCTTTCAAAGAGTAATCAATTTCTTAGATCATTCATTTGAGTTCACCATCAAAGTGTTAATTATTACAAGAGTTCTTAGGCTACTTTTAATGATGTCACTCATAATAACTTCTTAATTAGTGAGGCTACATATTTCTTTTAACTAAGAGATTTTTAGTGTGTACATGCTTCAAACTAATTATAAGTTCAAGGAGCTGCACCAAGGATAGAGTAGATGGAGGGTTGAAAGAGAGGAAAGAAGAGGGATGTGAGGTCCATTATAACATATCACAAGAAGAACCAAAAAGCAAGGGAAAGTAAGGAGATATGATTGGACCTCCAGCCAAAGGAGGCCTGTGAAACAAGAGGGCAATACAACCAAAGGAGTAAAAGGTAACGTACCACCAACCAAACCCACAAGGAAGCATCAACCTAATACCACTGGGAGGAGAAAACCCTAGCTCGATAGAGCTAAAAAACTTCAATAGTTGTAATTTTAATGTTTTTAGGTGATTCACATTAATTATTTTATTTTATTTTATTTATATTTTAATTCAAAATAAAATGTATTTAATGAAGATAGTTATTTAAAATTATTTAAAATATTTTTAAATAATATTATTTTTAAGAAAAATAAAATTAATTTTAAAATGTAATGAGTAAACGTGTTTTTAAAAGTACCATAAAATATATAAATATAAATTATAGAATAAAATTGATCTCAAATAAGCTGTTAGTTATTAAAAAATTTGATATCAAATTTTCTCTATATTAATATTACATTTCAGCGCCTAATTTAAAAAAAAAATTAAAGGACTATTTAGGGTCACTTCTATATTTTATTTTAGGTTTAATATTTTAATTTTATTTTAAAATAAAATATATTTTATTATTATTATTTTTTTAACAATATATAAAATATCTTTAGATTATTTTAAACATTTTAAAAATACTAAAAAATACATTAAATAAATATATTTGTAAAACAATATAAAAAAATAGAAATTATAAAATAAAATTGGTCCGAAAACAAACAGGCCCTAAGAAAATGAAATGTTTGACCATCAAAATCTTGGTAGCTTTTGGACAAAAAGATTATGAGTTAAAGTTAATGAATGTTAGCCTAAACATACAAATAATTAAATATATTTTAAATTCTCATCATTTTAATTAACTCATCAAAATTAAGTCAATATAGATGTATACATACTTATTATATGTGATTTATATTGTATATGTATTATAACATTAAAATCATTAAAAATACATACAACAAATTATTTTTCTCCTCATTGTTTTCACATTAATTAAAATCATAATAAATCATATTATAAAACAAGTAGTACTTTTCTATTTTAATGAACTTTAAATTATAACTTCTAACTTAAAGCTAAACTAGCAATGTTATCTAAAAAAGTAAAACATTAAAATAATAAACCAGGCGGTGACAAACTCACTAATCATTATTTTTAATTTTTTATAATATTAGCGGAAAGACATCCACGCCATCAGATTAGCCCGTAAAAATAGACGTTAATAACAAAATATTGATACTTTAAAAAACACGTTGGAGGTGCCTAGACCAGGTCCAAAATCATCTTCTACATAATTTAATAATTATTATAATAAAAGTATTTACATATACATACACTATTTTTATATATTTATATATGTAATATCTAAATATAAATATTTATACATATAGCATCTAAATTTTTATTATTACAAAAAAAATACTTTTCTTACTTTTTGAAGTTAAATTTACTTTTTGAAGCATAAAAGTACTATGTTTGTAAATATCAAATTTTAGATATTAGATATATAAATTCATAGAATTATGTTATATATATATGTAAATTTTCCTATAATAAGGCAGCAGCTTTTGCGTTGGGACATATGTACATTCCTCCCCTCAATCCATCTCTCTGCGTTAAAAAAATGAAGCTCAACTTCCTCTATAAATTCTCACGCTTCCTTATACATTTCACCTTAATTACCAAATAGATGTTTAACTGGTCGATATAAATCAATCTACCTTCTTTATTCTTCCTCACAATAATTCATCCTCCTGCTCCTTGCCTTCACCATCTCCGCTTCTAACATGGATACCAAATACAAAGAAGCCCCACAATTTTACACAGATCAAGTCGGATCATGCTCATCATCTAAAAGAGGATGAAGAACAAAAAAGGAAAAATAGAGCTCTCTCATTCCATTAATGGAAGGAAACTACTTTTTTCCCAATGCCTAAAGTATTATTTGGTGTGAACTAGATAGATCGTTGATATCGAAAGCAACGGAAGGTATTTTGGGATAAATTGAAAGAGTTCATGAATGGATAACATATTCAAATGAATATGGCAAATAGGAGAGAACAGTTTTATTCCGATATGCTAATGCTCGCGATCGCTATTGATCAGAATTGGAGAATTATGGAGCTTTTTAATAATTATATTATAAATTATTATATTATTTAGGTTTTCTTCATCCGTATGTATATAATTTGTTTATTATCAAGGAACTATTTGTTCTTTGTATTTACATTAAATAAAAGAAGATTACATATCTTTTAGTTTTCATGTACTTGATTGAATAAAATAGATGCAAAATATATTATTATATATTTTTTATTTTCAGTTATTTGAAGTCATATATATATATATATATATATATATATATATATATATATATATATATATATATATATATATATATATATATATATATACATTTATATATATTATGCACATGCTTTAAAATTCTGTTAAATATACTATGGTAGTAAAATGCATATTTTCTAAAAAATAAATATATATCTTTTGTATCTCACTTAAGATCTCATTTGTTGAAGTTAGAAAATTTGCCTTTAAAAAAAATTAAAATTCACAATTTGAGTTGGTGAAATTAAAATTAACATTAGCGTTATTCTCTATTAAATTATTTTGAAATTAGCTCAAATTTTATAATTTTAACTTCATTTAATCTCGTAAAATTGAACTTCACACAAGCTAATTAAATCTCATATATTAGGAATACAATTTCACAATCAGCGTCACAAAGCACTCCTTTTTTTCAAAAGTTCTCCATTTCTTTTCATTATTTCTCTCCATTAATAGCAATCAACTAATAATTAATAATTTGATCAGAGTTTTTGAGAATAATAATTAGAGCTTAAGGCAATTTGAAATATTTTGTATTTTTATTATTTTTGTTTTTAAAAATATCTCTCTCTAATATATTATTTGTATATTTATTTATTTTCAAAATAAAATAACTTATTTTTAAAAAACTCAAAAATAAATTTTAGTTGCTTTAATTATTTTAAAAAATGACTATTTGCAATTAACAATTGATTATTCAATAAAAAAAAATATTTTAAGATACTAAATATCATTTATTTCAAATCAAAATATATATTAAAATTTTAAACTTAAATATAAAATAGAAATAATCTCAAAAATTTGATTAACTTATGTGCCCATAAGCTCCAATGAGCTAGCTATGTAGCTGATTCCACCATGAGTTCATTTTAAGTCTTTTTTTTAAAAATGAGTTCATATTTTGTGTTTTGAAGATTTTTTTTAATGATCAATTAAAAAATATAAAATGTGTGACTCTAATAGTTGATCTTAAAAATCATGTGCATAAGTTCTCTTCATTGGTCACATCATAAAGCTCAAATTATAGTTTTGCTTTCACCATCATTAGCCATATTTTTTGGGCCCAATTTAATAATAAATTCACACAATAAGATATATAAGTTTTAAACCCAAGACCTCTATTGAAAGTTTATACTCAACCACTGGCTAAGATTGTTCTTATTATTGATAATAGTTTTTAAGATTTTAGATTGTTGATAATAGTTTTTAAGATTTTAGATTGTTTATAATAGTTTTTAAGATTTTAATCAGTTAAATTAGCTGATAATCATATAGTCATTCATAAGAGTTTATAAAGACTTGGTTAAAAATATTAAATAAAAATAATCATTTTATTTTTTTATTATGTTTAAAAAATAGTGAAGGTAATTTATTATATTTAAATATGTTGCTTTGATTTCATTATTATTTAATTAGATTTTAATTAGTTTAATGATTATCATATTTTAAAAATAGTAAGACATTTAAATAGTCTACTTATAATCCCTTTCATACATATTAGTATCAATTATATCCTAATTAATTATGATTACTTATCAGTTTTATTAATTTTAAAGTAATGTTAGGCAACTAAATAAAATCTAATTATTATTAATCATCTAAGTTAAATATTATTAAAGCTAAATTTAAACATTAATTAATATTCATGAATCTATTCATCTTGCAAATTTGATTTCGATTCCTTCTTAGATTTTACATTAATTTTACAATCATTAAAATTATAAATCCTTAAAATAGATAGTTAAATAGTTAACTATGATTTAACATGTGTGCCTAATATTTTTTTAAATTTACACTTTTAAAATTTAATAAATTTAAATCTATTGTGTGTTGGAATATTTAAGATGGTAAAGAGTATGCGTTTAATATTTTAGTTTTATATAAAAATCTAACGTACATACAAGTTAAGAGAAGAGTTGTAAAACTAATAATTTTATGTGAAAACTCAAAAAGAGAGCGATCATAGCTAAGAGATGGAGGTTGAAATTGTAGTTGAGCACTATGATCAAGTGAAGGTCTGAAAATTATAATCGTGCTGTTATAGTCAAATGATGATGATTGGGCAACCATGATTGGGAGACTATAGTTAAGCAAATGTCTTTGAGTGAGAATTGTCATTAGAGATGAGATGATGGGTATAGGTTGCCAAGTTGTTCAAGACTTCATAGTTCTACCATTCTTGATCAACCAATCAGAACCATTTTACTAAAGCTAAAGGGCTTTATGCTGTAACTTTTAAGTAGTCTAATTAATAGTCATTAGTTGCCTTCTTGCAAGCACCTAAAGTAAATAGATGTGGGTTCTGACGAGACACATCCCATTATGATGAAATGTAGATTCACTTTGGATAAAAAGGTTTACAAGCAAAAAGTAACTGATGGTAATTTAAAGGTTTTGCTTGTGATTGGCAATGGTTCATGAAGATTTTGTATTGTATTTATATGTTTTTTCATGAAGGGAGCGTTGAGATAAGTTAAAATTGTTACATCAAGGAGACAACTTTGATATATGATTGATTAAGATGTACTTCATTAAGTGATGGTTTTATATAAACAAACCAATTTTAGGCTCAGAATTGGTTTGTGAGCTTAATAATTTTCTACTATTCGATTGATTTGTATTTTTATTAACTTTAAGCTGATTTAGCCGAGTGGATTTATTTTCTATGAGTTGATTTGTTAGAGTTGATTTTGAAAAGTAGAATTTATATTTTGGAGGAAGACATGTTACTTATGGAAGCAAAGATTTACATCATAGGTGATGCAGAACGAACCTATGCCATGCTTTTATGTAAATAAATTTTTTTATTCACACAAAAAATTACTAATTAATTTACACGAAAATATTATAATTGTATTTATTAATGTGGTCATTATATCCACAATTATACATTTATTTTATTATTTGTTTCTACACAATAAGCTTTAAAAACCTAACAAAAAGTTGGTTTTTTTCTGTAGTAAAAAGAATTGAGGCAGCCATGTAGATTTATAAAGATGCTTTAGTTCGAGTTAGAGGAATGATCAATTAGTGTTTCACATCATCTTCTTCACTATAACTATCTTCCATTCTTATTATCTTACAAACAAAAATTAATATTCACATGAAAATTAGAGTTTTTATGTTCAATGATGCTCAATCTCTTTAAAATTTGCAACTTCAAAATAGTTGCTTATTTTGATATGGCTCTCTTCGGACTTGGGTCAATGAGGTTATCAATTGGGCTAGATAAAATATTCTAATTTGAGTTGGGGTACACCTATGATATATCTACCTACCATTGGCCTCGAATGTTGATGCAAGTGTGATATTTATGCGCTTAATAATTTCTCCACAACATGATTAACATATGAATATTATGTCATCTAACAAGTCATTTATCCCATTTTGATGCTTTTACATGATAAGGTTGAATGTACCTTATTATATTACTTATGTATTAATATTAAGTCAATACCTAACACCACAAAAGAAATTCTTCACTTTTATTTATTTATTTATTTTGATAGATGGCTACTTACATATCTTGCACAAATTCACCCTCTAAACACAACTTCACAATGATGAAGTTAAAAAAATTAATAATAAGGAGAATGATTAGATCAACTATTGGCTCTTTGGATCATGTTGGCCAAGTAACGAGTGTAGCTCATATCAAACCTAATTGAACTTGAGATTCGATCCATCAACTAGTAAGATATATTGAAATAGTTCTTTTTATATTTGTTATTTTTGAATTAATGTTTGTGTTGTTAGAATTATAAGAAAATAAATTAGCAATTAAGAAATAAATTTAACACAACTAAGAAAATAAAAAATAAAAGTAATTAGATTGAAATAGCCTCGGAGGGTGGTATGCTGATGATACTATCCTTTGAGAAGATCAAACCTCGGGTGCACCAATTTGTTGTTCTTTTTTTTACTCGTGAGATATAACACATCCCCATGCCTTGATCGTGCATGCACCATGACTGATCGACAAAACTTCGAACTAATATCGTTCTTGTTGCCCAAAAATGAAATGAAGAGAATGAGAAGAAAATATATGAATAGAGAAAGGAAGAGAGAATATTCAGATTTTCTCATGTCATTCAAGCTCACATTATCATCTATTTATAGGTGAAAGATGAGAGTCAAATATAAAATCACATAATTTTGATTTATAGCCATTACTAGCTAATATTTAAAGTTATAAATTAATTTATTCATATTCATTTAATTTATGTTATAAGTTATATAATTAATATTTTTATTATAATAACATTTTAATAATATTAAGAATAACGTTATATAGTGTAACGTATTATATTATAATTTTTTTTACATTATTTTTCCATCACAATTTCCTCTCCAATAACAAAAATATTTATAAATAAACTTGAGGTGAATAAAATATGAGATCAATAATCAAAATTTTCATTTTGGACAACTTTTATCATGCACTCGATGAAAGTACCTTCCAGGTTTGAACTTTCACATAGTATAACCAAAATCTGACAATAATAAATACCATAGTAACCAAAGTTTTGAACTAAGTATATAAATTATTATATCATTTGGTATACACATGATATGAGACACACTATATGTTCTACTCAAGGGTGCGCTTTAAAGGTCATCTGCTTTCATCTCAATTCATAAGTATTTTTAGGATCTTAATAAGATCTCAATGCAGCTTATGCAACACTTATATAGGTGAGATCTCCAAGATACACTACAATTATAATATCTCACAAAGTTTTTTTTGCCTTTGATCTCATTAAGAGCTATAGCGCAACCTTATTTTCATTGCAGTTTAGCATAAATATATATAAGGATGATATTTATAATATTTAAAATTATGCTATCACTAGTCATTCGATAAGAAGCATTTTTATCACATTGAACCCTCTATCTTGGTGTTTCCAATATGAAGGTTGGGTTTCCACTATTATGACTATTTTAACCCCATCCCTTTAATGATCTCAATATAAAAGCCTTTGCAAGCCCTTTCGCTAATGGATCTATAGTATTTTTCTCAAGGAAAATAAAATAGTAAGTGACACCACATCTTTTATATAATTCATATAAAGAATCATGTCTTATTCTCATATGATATTTTTATCATTGCATTTTTGCAGCACTTTTATTTTTACTATTGACTTAATTATCACAATTTATTAAAATAGCATGTATAGGTTTTCAATTACAAGGTAAACAAATTAATAAACTTTTAAGCCACTCTCGTAAGTAATAATATCAAGTGCTATAAATTCTACTTTCATAATATATCTAGAGATTAATGTTTGTTTAGTAGATTTATGTGATATTGCACCACCATAAAATGTGAGGACATAACCACTAGTGGCTTTTATTTTACTAGTGTCGGTAATCTAGCTACATCACAATATTCTTCTAGTACTATAGAAAAACCATAATGAATGTAATAGTTTATTGTACCTTTTAAATATTTAAAAATTCTTTCTAGTGCTTTCCAATCAGTTTCACTAAGGTTACTAGTATATCTTCTTAATTTTCTTATAGCATAAGCAATTTCATGTTGAGAATAATTTGCTAGATGTATAAGACAACCAATTATTTGAGAATATTTTAATTGTGATATATTATCACTTAAATTATTTATAAGATATAAGCTAGAATTATATATAGTGCCTACAGGACTCACATCTTGATAATTAAATTTTTTTTAAAGAAGTTTTTGAATATAATGTGATTGAGTAATATAAATGTTATTTGCATTTCTATAAATCTTTATATCTAGTATTACATTAGCTTCACCTAAATTTTTCATATCAAATTGAGTTGATAGAAACTCTTTAATATTATTTATAATATTTAGATTTGTACCAAAAATTAAAATATCATCAATATAAAGATATAAAATAACAAAATCATGATCAACAACTTTAATATAAACACATTTATCAGACTCACTAATCAAAAATTCATATGTCAATACTACTTTATCAAACTTTTCATGCCATTGTTTAGAGCTTGTTTTAATCCATAAAAAATTTTACTAATTTAAAAACATTATTTTCTTGACCTTTTATTATAAAACTTTAGGTTGATCCCTATAAATTTCTTCATCTAAATCACCATTTTAAAATACAGGTTTTACATCCATTTGATGTATAACTAGATTATATAATGAAAATAAAGCTAAAAGCAAATAAATTATAGAAATTCTAGCAACCGGAGAATAAATATCAAAATAGTCAACACCACTTTTTTGTTTATATCATTTGGCTACTGATCTTGCTTTATATTTATCTATAGATCCATCTGATTTTAAATTTTTTTTTTGAATATCCATTTACATCCAATAGGTTTACAACGTGGAGGTAAATCACAAAGTATCTAAGTCTTATTTGATATGATAGAATCTATTTCATTATTAATAGCTTCTTTTTAAAATGGTGCATCTATAGAATTCATAGCTTCATCAAAAGTAGTAGGATCATTTTCTAAAATAAATATTTTAGTTAAAAGAGAATAAAAATTATCACTTAAAAGTTTATCTTTTCTAACTCTTTTACTTTTTCTAATATTTTATCATTTTATTAGTTAAAATAGTATCATCATTATTTATTATAGAATTTTCTATTTAAGATTTTTTTATTAATAGATTTTGTAATCTTATTTTTATAGAAATATATTTTCAAAAAAATATAGCTTTTCAAGATTCCATAATTGTATAAATAGACATATCACTAATATCGAATTAATGATAAGAAATCTATAAGTAGGACTATTAAGAGAATATCCAATGAATACACCATATACAATTTTAGATCCTAATTTTCTCTTTATATTCAAAATAAATATTTTAGCTAAACAACCCCAAACTTTAAATACTTCAAATTGGGTTTTCTATTTTTTCAGAATTCTTATGATGTTTTATTAGAATCTTTATAAGGAATTGATTTAAAATAAAACAAGCTGTTGTTGACCTCACTTTTCGAGTGAGGATTCAATCTTCCCATCATAGTCTAGAATCTTCTAGACACCAAGAACTCCTTAGTGATATGACACTTCTAGTGGCTAAGTGAATACTTAACCTAAACCTAGAGACTTTAGAAGGGTTTTCCATAGGATTAGGCTAAGCTTTAAGACTAAGGAGACCTACCCTACCCTATGGCCTAACCCATGACTTGCAATTATCTAAGTCCAAATAAAATCAAATTAAATCAAGACTAAACCAAATTGAATCAAACCAAAAGTACATAATCAATGCATAAACACAAATGAACTCAAAAAATAAATTCAAATGAGGTTCAAAGTGGTAAATAAGTCATTTGACCTAGAGTTGACCCATGTGGGCCCTATTAAGTCAAAAGTCAAAAAAAAAAAATTGTCCAAATTAAATCTCTTTAAAAGATCAAAATCATCAAATGAATATGTTTAAACATAAAACTAAACAAATCTAAATCAAATGAGATCTCAAATGGGTTAATTGGATCATTTAACCCATTAAGCTCAATTTGGATTAAAACAAATTCAAATCAAAATTAACATCAAGTCAAATAAAACCAATCACTCTAAATCATCATAACCACTTAATTAAACATGATTAGAACTTAAACACATCTTGGTTGAGCTAAACAAAACATTTAACTCAATTGAACCCGATTTAACCCATTTGAACTCAAAATGGGTCAAATCCAAATCCAAGCCAAATTAATCTAAGTTAAACAAAATTAATCAATTAAAACTACAATAAATGATAAATTAAACATAATTAAAGTAAATCCAAAGCCAATGAGTCAAATCAGGTTGCTTGAATCGAACCAAACTCATTTGGGTCAACATGAGTTGACATAATCCCGAATTAACCCCAAATTGAATAAAACACTTAAAGCATCATGTAAAAAGTTAAAATCAAATCTCTATAGCTGAGAAACCAAGAGAGAGAGAGAGAGAGAGAGAGAGAGAGAGAGAGAGAAAGAGAGAGAGAGAGAGAGAGAGAGGAAGAGAGAGAAAGAGAGGGAAAACACACAATCTTGCAAAATCCCCACATTCAATCCTCCCCACACCTCTTGCACTTAATGGAATTGACCACACAATAGCAAAGGAAGACTTGGAATCTAGAATCCAAGATCACTAATCAGCCATCACCACACAACCATTTCCCATCACTATTAATGGTGATTTTCAGCCACCATTAGGAACATAGGAAAAGAGGCACTAAAGTGATTGAATTCTGCCATTATTCACTCTCCAAGAGCTCTCCCAAGCAACCAGTAACCATTTCCCCACTTCTTTTGAGCTAAAAACACCAAAATCGGTGGATTCCGCAAGGAGATGGCAACTATTGATGAATACCACATTCCAAGGGGAGATAAGAGGTTGCATTCATTCGAAAGCTTCCTCTTGCATCAAGGAGTGTGCTTGATCAACACCACCGCTGAAAATCATCCCCGTGAGGTAATTTCATCAAAATTTTATCGGCAGAAGGATCTCTTATTTGTGTTTCTTGCAATTTTAAGAATTTCCTTATAAATCACTTGCATTCTTCATTTTATACAATCCTAATGCAAAATAGAAGTTTTTCTTAGAATCGTACAAAAAATCCACAATCGACCCCATTCCATTAGTTTTTATGGTTTTTGCTAGTTTTCACAATTTTCGTTCACTCGGTGCACTATTCAAATGCCCCTTTCATCTTGGGAGGTCGGGCAAAGGCTATCCCATCTCTCGATTCGTAAATGGACGGTTGCGATTTAGTGCCAGATCCTTTGATTTAGGCCCTAAGATCAATGTACTTGATTTGACTGTCTGATCGAAAACCGTGCCATCCCGCTGATTTCACTCATTTGCCACATGGAATCTCTCCATCCAATTGCTACGCCACTCAGATCTGCCATGCAGATCACAATTTGCCACCACCATGTGAAAGCATGGTGTTGACTAGATTAAGTAAGAAATTAAGAATTTTTTGATTTTAAAATTTAATTAAATCAGAACTATAAAATTTATAAAAAAATGAAATACTTAACAAAAAAAATTGCCAATAAGGGCTCTTTAGACTCAGATTTCAGAGAAACCCAACAAACTCAAAATATTCAAATTTCACTAAATATTATGAGCTGAATTTAAGTTTTAGTGAAAATAAAATTTATTAATTACTCTAAAAATACAAATCGATTGAGTTGAAACTTTGTGGATTGAAGTTGAGCTTAAAATATATATATATATATATATCATAAAAATTTCAAACCTAAATGACTTCTGGATTGGGAGATATTTAATTTTTAAGCTCAAATAGTCATTTTAATCAAATAAAGTAAGAGACTTTATAAAAATTATTTAAATCAGCAGAAACTTTGAAAAATTATGATAAATTGTAAAACAAATCCAAAAAATGTAAATAAATACTCATTTAAAGGTATTTTAGGGTAGGATGTAATAAAAATATTTCTAATTCTAAATAATAATTAAGGCTTAATTAGGGTTTTAATTATAAACATAATTAAATTAATTACTTTTAATTGATCAGGGATTAATCTCAAACTTTTGAGATTGTCTAAAGAGTTTCTCCCCTAATTTTCTTAGATTTATTTCTTGCATATTAATAAAATATAATTAACCTTAATTACTCTAATCCAATTAATGATTAATTAATCATGCAACATTAATGAATCAAGAAATTAATCATTTGAGCAATAGTGAATGAGCCTATGGGATAAGATTGAGACCTCCTTCTTAATCTATTCCTTCAATTTCATTTAATTAATCAAGTTAATTATGACTTAATTAATTAATTGAATTACTTAATCAATGAAACTAAGATCTAAATCATTCCAGAACTAAATGACTTAAGTCTTGGGTAGACTCTTAGGTGTTCAATAACTTAAGAGAATTCTAAGAAAATTATAACTAACCTACATGTGTAGGAGGGTTATAAGAGTACTTAATTAAACTCTTTAGCTCAACTAACTAATAATTGTGAGCCAATTGTATTAGGTCCTTTTATTTTCATAGGATCATTATCAATTTTATTTCCAAAGCATGTGCATATCAGGTTAATCACTTGGATAATTATGCCAAAGTGGCATAAGAAAGGGATAATTAATGGACTTAACTCATATTACAACCTAATTAACCCATAAAATCAACCTAATTACCTTTTTATTAAACTAAATTGAACCACAAACTTGTGAATGGATTAGGACCAACAAACTTTCCCTCATTTCATTAAATGAAGTCAAAACATAAAATGAAAGATGGTATTACCAAGCTTTGATTTTCTTTAAATGCTTTTATTTAATATGATCATCCTCAAGAATTAGTTTGATTGAATGAGATTATATGTTTATATTTAGTATTTCCTTTCTAATCATGTTAAATATTGTATGTCATTTGAATCATTCATTCATGTCATTCAAAAATAAATCAAATGAAATTTTCTTTATGTTAAACTTGCATGTGTTGATTTAAATTTATAATATGTGTGACAATTATCACTATTAAATCAAAGTTATTTTTAAAAGTGTATAAATCAACTATAATATTTAGAGTGATAATAGTTATAAATATCTATTAGCTTGCATGTGATATAGCTTAGAACATGTGATATGGAGTTCTCTTTCTTTAGTCTATATGGATTTACATAAATTTTGAATGTTAACAAATGTATAGTCCATTTGAAAAGAACACAACATTTGTTTGTATTCATTCCTATGTATTTTTTATGTTTAGATTTAGATAGAACTTTAGCTCACATGTATAAATAAGATTAAAAGAAATACAACTTTAGATAATTTTTTCATTCTTGTAGTCATTTGTACATTTATGTGTATTTAAGAATAGAGGTATATCTAGTCTAGACAATCCAGATGCAAGACCTGTATCCACTGAATGAAGTATCTCCTTTTCAATTGGAAGAAATATAATTTTGCATAATTTTTCATTCTTGTAGTCATTTGTACATCCATGTGTATTTAAGAATAGTGGGTATATCTAGTTTGAACATTCGTGGATGAGTATTGACCTCATTTTTGGATGAGGTTTATATCAATCTGAAATTAGTAATTATAATGTTCTAATTCCAAATAAGAATGTCCTAATTTAGTGCTTGGGACACTATACTTAGTGCCTAAGGAATTTGGATTTATTCTAAACTAGTTGACTTAGGTGAGACCCATCTAGCCAAAGTCAACTCATCAAAATTGGAACCTAATTAAAATTCAATTCAAAATTGAATATGAATCAAAACTCAATCAATCATCAATTTAAGATGATTGAATTCAAATTAAAAGGTTTAAATTAAAATCCAACACTTTGAATTCAACTACTTGGTTTCGATTTCAATTTCCCAATCCAAGTCAAATGGATTCAAACCCAATCTCAAATCAATTTGAGATTAATTTGGGCATGTCATATGTCAATTCAAACTAGGATGATAATGCCATAAATCATAATACAATAAAAGAAAAAAAATGGAATTTCAAAATCCAAAAGAAAATGGGAAGAAGGGAAATGCAAATTCCACTCTTCCCATGCAAAGTCATCCCACCTCTTATGGATGGCTTCCTTCAAGTGAAGTCCAACCAAGGAAAAAGCCAAGGACAAGTTGGCTTCTCCCAAGGGAAGGAAGAAGAGAATAAGAAGCAAAAGAAGAAAAGAGAGGATCGGCCAAGAGGAAAATCAAGCAAGAAGTCTTCCTCCCTCTCTTGTGAACATCCCAACATATTCACAAGGCCAAGTGGAGTTAATCTACCCCTTGAGCCTCAAGTCAGGTGGTGGAGTTCGTGACCAAAATCCTTCAATATAGGATTTTGCCACCTATGGAAAGTGGGGAAGGGCCTATTCCTCCCCATTTGCATTCCAAAAGCTTCACCAAGGCAAGAGATGAGGTTCCCACCATTCCTCGACCTTCGGCTAACATGGTGAACAGGGGTGAACACCTCCAATGGTGAAATCTAATGGAATGGATTTCACCCCAAATTGAAGTTACCAACACGTTCTAGGGTTGAATCAAGCTTGAGCAAAACTCAACCCATCCCCTCACCGAAGAAGCCAGAATGATCAACGCCACCTGACCAAACCCATGTTAAGGAGCAATTGGGAGACAACTCATTTCCTTTGACGTACATGCTTCTTGCATCATTCAAGCTAATGGAATGGATTTCATCACGGAGATTGAATTGGAGGTTCTCCATTAACATACTCTCATTTTTCCATTAAACTATCAATTTTCATCATTTTGAAGGAAACTTGATCCCAAGTGTGATGTCGCTAGATTGGTAGGATTTCCTTCCACGATTGTAAATTGAAATTGTGTGATTTTGTTGCTTAGATTGCCAAAATCAAGCAAAAACCATGGACGCTCTCGGTTTATGTAGTCCGGATAAGAGACACAATCTTTGTCATCCATTCCATCTGAAAGGAACCGACGGCTCAGATCTAGGCGGGCCGCTCAATTTATATCCCTTAGGACTCGCAGATTGATTGGATCGGACGGTCCTGCACTAAACCGCATCCCGAGCGGGATCCACGTGGATCTCGCATGGACCAACCAACATGCAAAATGTGACACAGCCATGACGGTTTAAAGAGGAAATTGAGATTTTGGATTTAAAAATTACAAAAATTACTCAAAACTTCTAAAAATCATAGAAAATAAATATAAATAAAAAATTCACATGAAGGTTCTATGGATTTGCCTTGATGAGAGGGATCTACAAAAATTAAAATCCCCAAATTAATTGGGTATTGTTGCTTTAATTTGGGTTTAATTGAAAACCATTAAATCTTAATTACTCTTAAACAACAAATAAATTGATCAAACTTTGGGAAATGAAATTAGGGTTAATAGACACATTTTGTAAATCTTTCATAATTTATTTCACTATTTTTATGGGAAATCAAAATTTAAACCCTAAACCTCAATTTTGATTAAATAAATTAATTTAAAATGAAATAATTAATAAAATGAATAAGAAAACTTTAAATTAACCTAATGAACCCTAATGAACATTAAAACCTTAAGGGAACTCAATTAAATTTAATAAATCACAATTTGTCTTAATTAAGCCATTATTTGAATTAATTAATTCAAATAATTAACTAGAATTTAATTAAATCATAATAAATCAACTAAATATTCAAAATTATAAATAAACCCTCATTGCAAACAAATTTCAGAGAGGAATCAATGAAAATGAAACCTTTAAATAAATTTCATTAAATTAGGCATAATTTAAGTTTTAATAAAATAATTATAACTTTAATTACACCCTAATTATGAATCTAATCAAGATAAAACTTTGGAAACATGAAATTGGCATGTAACCCCACTTAGAAATTTTGAAACCCAATTGATCTTTGGATTGGGAGTTGTTGAATTTCCAAATTCTTAAATCAATATTAAATCCATAATAAATTGGAAAATCATTTAATTCATTAACTCATGAAATAAACTGAACTAATCTTAATCAAACATAAAAAAAATACTTAAGGTAATTCTCCAAATAGCATAAGCCAAAGGATTAATCAATTTCAAACTTATGGACTAATTGAATTAATCCTTAAATTAATGAATCAAATATTAAAATTTAAATCACCAACTCTTAATGAATCCTTACATCTCCAATGAATTAAATCAAATGAATGCAAACCTTAACCTAAGTACTTTAGGTTAACCTAAACTAAATCAAATGAAATCAACATGACTTAATCTAAAAGATTAATATAACCAAATGAACTAATTCAAACAAAATCAATAAAATAAATTAAATCAAATAATCCAATTCAAATAAAATCAAATGAAATAATTCAAACCAAACTAAATTGAAAACTAAACCAAGAATGAAAATCAAATTCAATTTCCAAAGAAAAGAAATGAAATATCAATTCAAATCCAAATTCAAACAAACTAAATGAAATCAAAAGGATTAATTAAGATACTTAAGGATCTTAGTTGGACCTTCACAATGAATCTTCATCTTAGGATGATGATTTCATTCTATTAGAATTAAGATATTGAATAGGGTGAGTTCCATCCAAAATGGAATCCATTCTACTCTTCGAAAATCTAAATATCACTTTAACCAAATAAAGTAAAAATAAAAAATGAAACTAAATCACTAAATCATTTGAATTGAAACCTCCCAAAGGTAAAATTCAAACAAACTCAAATCCCAAATTGAAACTTGAACTAAAAGAGGCTTAGTAAAGACCTACCACACAAGCCTATCTTCTACACACACACGCTAGATCATTTAAGTCACGGACTTTAGATTTAGGTTAGATCATTCTGTGATTATTTTATAGTTCTCTACAATATGTTGTGATATGATGTACTTCACTTATATGTGTGGTGTATTACTTTAGATTAAATGCCTAGGCTTGTTTGCCCATTAGACTAGATGGTAGGACGTTCTTTCTAGAATTAACTCTATTTTCTCTGGGGACAGTGTTAAAGAGATTGATATCATAAATAAATAAATAAAAATTATAAAATTATTATTTGCTTGTAGGTGAAAAATCCCTTAACATAATCCATAAGACAATGGGGTTGGCAAGCAACTAATGCTAAGGTATGTTTGTAAAATATAACTATTGTGCTATTTGTATTTTCTAACATATGTTTCATAGACTTAGGATTTCTTTTGAATTTTAAAATGTAAATTTGAGCTTAGAATTAGTTTAAGATCTATGCTAAGATTAGTAGGAGTTAACCATAGAGATGGTGAAGGTCCCCATGGAGATGGATGTCCTTGAAGAAGGAGACGATGCTAGAAAAGACATAGATCTAGACTGGTTCTAGCCAGCTATTTAGCAGGATCTCTACCCTCTTTTTTTTTTTTCTTTGGTGTATAGTGGTACTCGACCACATTGACCTATTTCTATAAATTTAAATTGGCTTGATTTATTTTGGGTGCACAATAGAATCAACATACTTTTATAGGTTTCTTTCTGTGTTGTGTTTTCTTGTGAATGAAATATTGGACGATTAGGCTCATAGGAAAAACTAAATTTTCTACCCAACTTAAATCTAAACAACTAAAATAAAAATAAATACAACTTGAAACTTCATATAATTAAAGCCTCAAGAACAACATAAAATGAATTAGAAACCATCAGTTTAAAATCATGAAATCATATAGTTTTCATTCTTTAAATTAGGCAACTTCACCCATTGCACATAAGGGGCATTTGTCTATGAGGATGACCACCTTCTTAGGAAGTCTACCTCTATTATTGATTTGGCCTATAACCATTTCTAATCATGACATTAGGCATAAATGCATACCCATGGACTAAAATAAATCTTTTGTAAAATTTATAAAACTTGAAAAATATTCAATTAGATGCATCTTCATACTACAT
This sequence comes from Cymbidium sinense, assembly GCA_021442155.1. Classification (NCBI taxonomy): domain Eukaryota; kingdom Viridiplantae; phylum Streptophyta; class Magnoliopsida; order Asparagales; family Orchidaceae; genus Cymbidium; species Cymbidium sinense. The sequence goes on from CM038220.1 coordinate 88,168,109, forward strand.
GATTCTGGATGGGAGTGAGTCTATGTTCATTGATTATTTTCTAAAAATGCAATTTAGCCATCTTACAATGAGACTTAGCTTCATGAATTTAAAATGCACTTAGGTGGTGTTAGCCCTCTAGTTATAAGTCCCAAGACTCGTGGATAGGTTAAATCCCTCAAGTGAGAAGAATGATATAATTTCCAAAATAGAACTAGGTCAGCATCTAATATGTATTAAGCACATGTAGACTAGGTTTTGAAGCATCTTATTTAGAATAAGTCTTCAACACTAGGCATTTCTGCAATCTTGTGCTGCATAAATCTAAGTCCTAGATTTCTAAGAAAATGTCAACTCAAAATCTAAACTAAATTCTAAATTTAAAGCCCAATTATAGGATAGTTGAAATGTCTACTGGGCATCCCAAAGAATAAGCATTTCCTACTTCATCCCAATTGGCTTCCAAAATAACTCTCTAATTTGGACTATTCCAAATTGAAATTCTAAAAATCAATCCTTTGAAAATCACTAGAAATCTTTAGAAATAATAACTTATTTCTTTAATAGAGTATTCTTAAAAAGACCATTCTTAAGATTTAATTAACTAAATGAGCTTGCCTCTATGGGAATCATGAACCCAATTTAAAATAAACTCGTCTACTTTCATGTAGTTCAAAGGAAAAATTTCTCATACACAAAAAAGACTCATTAGCCTTTGGAGTATTTTATTGAAATGATCAAATCCATTATGAAAACATGTTTATCTTTGAGATAATATGTTTATTACTTAATGATGTATTTGAGCATCTAAATAAGAAATTCTAAACACTATGTGGTGTCCTAAAATTTCTCCACAATGAGGTTTTATGTATCCCCAAGGAGGTCCTTACTTCTGTTAACAATGGCTAAGAACTTGCTCAAAACTTTTATACACTTGTATGTACATTTAGCTAATGAGAGAAATTCCCATTTTCTACAAAATACATATATGCATCCTTCATTTAAAGTGTGCTAAAAGAAATATGCATGTGTATTCTACCTAGAATTAAGTCATATGCATGCTACATGTGATGGGAAGGAGTAACTTGATGTATGTCATATGATAGATATTCAATTAAGTTAATTTTAAGAAACTTTTCATATTGAATGGAATTCTTTAAAGTGAACTTGAATTTAAGATTAATTTAAAAATGTGTAATAAACTATTAACTAAAGAGAGAATTAAGTCAAATTAACATGCTTTAGAATGGCTTAAGTAGGGAGATAAAGAGGGAAATCCTTTTTTCTTCTCTTTATAACACTTAGTTGCTATGTAGGATCATATGAAATAAATCAGATCACAATTAAAATTTGCAAATCAATTAAACAACTTAAAGTGAAACCACCCTTATAAAAGTTTAATCTTTCCACACTTAGAAAATTACCATATAAAGTCTTAAGGACATACCACAAGCCTTAAGACACACATTAGATTAAGTCACTTCTAGCCTTATGTTTAGGTGGTGTATGGTATTATGTATGTTTTATTTTGTGATGTAAGATTTTAGTCCGGATGTTAGAGTGTATGTTTCAGACTAGATGTTAGGATGATATTATCCTAATCATATTTTTTCTAGGGATTTGCTTAAAGGGTCGTTATAAAAAATAAATATAAATGTTTAGCTTATAGGTTGTTTAAGCCTCTAAGAATAATCCAAGTTAGGACAGTGGTTTACATGTGTGGGTGCTAAGTCCAAATTATAAATATAACTATTGGGTTATATGTATGTTTAGCTAAACTCTATTTTAGGGTATAGTTAAATTTGCTTTTCCTATCTTAATGTAATTTTGCATTAGAATTATGATTAGTGCTAAGTGCATTTTGGATGAGCATTGACTTGAAGCCTTTGTCATGGGGTGCCATGTGGTGCTTTGAAGCCTACCAAATAAAGGAGCAAAGACATGAAGAAATGAAAGAGACATGAAGAATGAAGACTTGAAGACCTCCATAACATTTATTATTTGTAATTATAATTATTTTATTATTATTCTACTGATAACAAAATAGTGTTGATTGTGAGATGTTGTATAAATATGGAGGTAGTGAGCAAATCTATTTTTGTGAGCACCAAGATTGGCCAAAGAAAATGAATTACTTTAGAAGTTTGCTTATGCTATTTTTTTGTTTAAATATGAAATAATATTCTAAATGTTGAGTGCAAGGTTGTGTGCATATGAATAAAGTGTTTGGAAATCTAATGTAGATCATCTTTGTATTTATTTATGTTTAGGGTGCTATTATAATTTTTGTACATGCTATTTATCTATGTTGTACATGTTATTGTAAGCTATTTGGAGTTATTTTGATAATTGTGCTTTCTTCATTTTCTCAATTTTTCTTAATGTGGGCTTGCCATATGTTTACATTCCATATATTTGAGTTTAGTTCTTGGGAATTTGGTGGTTTATGGAGTGAGTTTATGGGGAATTTTAGCTATTCTACACTATTTTTCAATTATATGTTTAGTAGATGCTATTATATGCTGCTTGGAGGCTTATGAGTGGATTTTTGAAGCTATTTTCAATGTGTATTCTTTGTACTCATGGGACCATTTTTCAAAATTTTAAGTGAACAATTTTGAATTATATGTTTTGTATGCTATTCTAAACTATTTGAGACTTTTGGGTGAGTTTTTTGAGCTATTTTAATGTGTACTCACTAGAAATACCCCATTTTTTCAAAATTTTGCTAATCTACACTATTTTTAATTATATGTTTAGTATATACTATTTTAAGCTTGAGGCTATTTGGTGGATATTGATTAGTTTTCAATGTATACTCTCTGTACTCACTTGAGGGTACACCCCACTTTTTCAAATTCTTTCAGCTATTCTACTATTTTTAATTATATGTTTAGTAGATGATATTCTAAGCTATTTGAAGGCTTCTGTGAGTTGATTTTAATGCACTTAATAATTTCTCATGAAGGTACATCCCATTTTTCAAAATTTTCAGCTAATCTACACTATTTTTTGTTATATGTTTAGTAAATGCTATTTTAAGCTATTTGGAGGCTTGTGGGTTTTAGATGATTTTCAATGTGTACTCTCTATACTCTATAGGTACACCTATTTTAAAAAAAAAAATTAGTAACTATTTTCAATTATATGTTTAGTATATGCTATTCTAAGCTTTGGAGGTTTCAAGTGGGTTTTGGAACTTTTCAATATATACTATATGCACTGAGGGTACACCTCCATTTTAAAAAAAAAAAATTAATCTACACAATTTTTCAACGATGTTTTATATATCTAAGTCGTTTGGAGTCTTTTGGGTGGTTATTTGGATTAGTTTTCAATGTGTACTCTCAGACTCTCATGAGGGTACACCCCACTTTTTCAAATTCTTTTAACTATTCTACCATGTTTTCAATTATATGTTTAATAGATGCTATTTTAAGTTGTTTTGAGGTTTCTAGGTGGGTTTTTGGATCAATTTTTAATGTAGACTCTATGTACTCTTATGATGGTACACTCAATTTTTTTAATTTTTTTAGCTATTCTACTCTTTTATTCAATTATATATTTAGTAGATGTTATTCTAAGCTATTTTGAGGCTTCTAGGTGGGGTTTTAGAACAATTTTCAATGTGTACTCTAGATTCTCATGAGGGTACACCCTACTTTTTCAAATTTTTTCCTATTATATACTATTTTTTCAATTATATATTTAGTAGATATTCTAGTCGTTTGGAGGCTTTGGGTGAGTTTTGAGCTATTTTCAAAATATACTTTTGTACTCTGGTACACTCCATTTTTTTTCAAATTGTTTCTAATCTATACTATTTTCAATTATATATTTAGTAGATGCTATTTCAAGCTGTTGAGGCTTTTGGGTGTATTTTGGAGCTATTTCTAATACTCTAGACTCTCATGAGAGTACACATTTTTTCAAATTAAACCATGATGGGGCTCATTATATGTTTAGTACAATCTATTCTAAGTTGTCTGGAGAAATTTGGTAACTGTTTGTAGCTCTTTTTGATGTGTACACAGTTAAATTTTTTTTTAAAAAAGGAGTACACTCATGAGTGTACAAAGAGTACACATGGAAAATACCTCCATAAAGCCCCAAATTCTCCAAGACTAAACTCCAAACATCTTACAATAAAATGCAAAAACATATGACAAGCCCCATAGTTGAAAAAATTGAAAAAATGGGGTGTACACTCATGAGAGTACAAAATGTCACATGAAAAATACCCAAACAACCCTACTCTCTAGGTAACATCTCAGAAATTACCAAATTCCCGTTAAAAAAATTCTCAAAAAGAGTGTACACTTTAAAAATAGCTCCAAAAAAAATAACCAAATTCCCCAAGAAATAACTCCACACTTTGTACACCGTGGAGGCATTTTTAATAAATTTTGGTGTAATAACCTGACTCTTTGACAAGAATTTTGGTGATTTAAAGTACGTATTAAGAGTATATTAAAACATAAAAAATAAGTCAGTACAAAGTTTACCTTTAAAGAATAGCATAGTAACTATTGAACTTTCAATCAAATTGACATTAAAGTATAAACATTCAAAGAACACATGTCAATTAAATAATATCACAAATTATAATGTTCGCATAATGATATCCATCATCTTTGGTGTATTCTTAAGACTAACTAATTATAGAGCTTGAATTAAATTTCTAAAATAGAAGAACATCACTTGGTGATATGTAGAAGAATGAAGTGTTACATCTATATCTCCGAAAGCACTCGCATAATAAAAAAAGGTGTTGTAATGGTGACCTTTATGTTCTCCACCTCTAGTTGTTCTTTCTTCTATAACATTAAAGACATAATGATTTTAAGTTTAACTTATTTGAAGACTATAAATTTAGAGTAGAAAATTACTCTTGGCTTTCTTGTTTCTCCCAATATCCTTTCTTGCAAAACACCCTTGGCCATTTCTTAAATGAATCCTTTACTAAGTTAGTTCCTTTATCTATTATAGTAGACTTCTTCTTCTTAGTTGTTTTATCTATTGGGGGTGAATTCTCACATAATATAATCAATATTATAAAATAGTTTTTTTTAAGGAATTCAACATATATCGCTTTTATTACCTTATGTGCTTATTTGATATGCATATCGAGATGTTTCAAAAAATAATGTTTTATTTATTACCTTGCACATCTTTAAGTTGTAAGCATATCAAAGTAAATATCCCTCATTGTTCTGGTTGACCATCAGTGAGAAGATACTTCTTCATAATGCACATAATATCTTCGACTCAACTGATATAGTGACAAAGCACCCCATCATTTCAATTTTTTACAACTACAAGTTACTTAACATGTCTTGTCAAAATAGACAATCCATAATTTGGAAGAACTCTTATTCTCTAAGTTTCACCAAATACTCATGGGATTGGCACAAAAAAAATTAAAAAAATGACATGTACTAATGAGAGTATAGAGAGTACATATAAAAAAATAGGTCCAAAAATTCTCAAATTCTTCAGGAAACATCTCCAAACAGCTTACAATAGAATGTACTAAGTATATGACAAGCCACATAGTTAAAAAAAATTAAAAATGGGTGTACCTCATGAGAGTACAAAGAGTACACATAAAAAAATTTAAAAACTCAAATTCTGAAATATCTCCAAACTGCTACAATATATAATGTACTAAACATATGATAAGCCCCATAGTTGAAAAAACTTAAAAAAAAAATTTCATGAGTAAGAGTGTACACATTAAAATACTCTAAAACCCCAAATTCTTCAAAAAAATATCCAAATAAATTACAATAGAATGTACTAAACATATGACAAGCCCATAGTTGAAATAAATTGAAAAAATAGTGTGTACCTTCATGAGAGTACATAGAGTACAAATAAAAATAGCTCAAAAAATCTCCAAATAGCTTACAATAGAATGTACTAAACATATGACAAGCCTCACAATTAAAAAAAAATTGAAAATGTAATGTACACTCATGAGAGTCTGAGAGTACACATGAAAATAGCAAAACTCACAAATTTGTTAGACAAACTCAAACAAATTACAATAGAATGTACAAAATATATGGCAAGCCCCAATATAAAATGAAAAGGGATGTACACTCATGAGTATAGAATGTACACTTGAAAAAGTCCAAAAAATCCCCAAAGTCCTCTTGCAAAGAACTCCAAAAAGTGTAGGAAATATATATTACAGAAAATAATTTCAAAGAATATTAGTGTCATTTCAAAAAAAAAATTGTATATAAAAATGGTGGAGAAAACTTATCGATGCATTTATATTTAAGACATCATCCACTAAATTGGTAAATATCAAGGCTACAACTTTCAAATTTGTTTTCTATCTTCACATTCTAAAATTGAGATGAAATTTTTTGTTTCTCTTCTCTGAGCTCAGTTCGTCTAAAAAATAAAATCATATTATGCCCTAAATCCATTTATATATTATTTTTCCTGCACATTCAAACAATGTTCATTGTTTAATGATTGGTTGTCCTAATAAGTTAAAGGCATCTTATCAATATTTAGTAAAAAAATTATATTTTATTAGTGGACACGTTAAGATATAGCATCAAAGCTTATGCAAATGATAAGCTTTTTCAATAAAATGAAAGTTGCTTTTCTTTATATTTACTTGCAAGTGCATTAATAATATTAAAGGGTATATTATAATGTGTTTTGATATGAATCATTGATTGATAAATTTTCTACAAAGAAGTATCATACATAATGAAAAAATGTCTAATCATAATATTTAGATAAAAAGGATGTTTTTATTTATACATTTTCATAGATTTTTTATTTATAAAAGGTCTACTTGATCGATGGCAAAGTTGGGTGACAGGTGAGGCTTCATCGAGCAAAGACTATTCATGTGTTGAAATGAGAGAGAGAGATGCTCACATTGGTGCTTTGATCTCTAAAAAAGTTCATTAGGCTAAGTTATATCTCTAACCCATACATATGTGTTGAATGAGGAGGGAGGGAGAGAGAGAGAGAGAGAGAGAGAGAGAGAGAGAGAGAAATTCACACCAAATTTATGATGTATATATATTGATGAAAAGGTCGTAATTTTAAATTCCATTTGGTGGCTAATTTTCACGGATAATAATGGCATAAGAGTTATCTTGGAGAACAAAGGGTTGGAGTCGAAAAAATGAATTTGTTTATATTCTTTGATGATGTTCTAAATAGATGAATTGAGAATATAAATTGATTCCTATCTAACCTTTAGAAGCCTCTTTTAAAGATATTAGCTAAAAAATGGTGAAGATGTGATCTCCATGGACATTCTTATTCTATATTTGTGACAAAATACTTATAAATAAATTTTGATTCTTTAAATTAGAAACCTATGTTGAAGTGTTTGAGAGGTGAATGATCGAAAAGTAGAGGGAAGTACCTTATAAATGAACAAGAAAAACTTTCTAACAAGCTACATTAACATGGACTCTATGGCTTAACTTACTATAATCTTCATAGTTAGATCAAGAGTATAAAAGTCCAACTAAAATAGATCTACTTGTCATCAAATAGTGTTGAAAGTCCAAAACTTTGATTGAATGGGATTGTCACTAACCTTTAAAATAGAAATCTATAATAATGATATCAATCATAACAATTTAAGGGCCAAAAAATAGAGTTACTTATGTCAATAAACTACTAATACTTTATACATTTCATAAAAAGTTGGTCGATATACAATAGTGAGATGAAAAAGGAAGGTGAACTCATACTTAAGTAGACCATATATGAATTGTTAATTCACCAAAAAAAAAAAGAAATGTACTATGTTTTAATTCATTCAACCTAGAAATAGTTGGTGGGAGATGTTAAGGAAGGGTGATTAGATGAACACATAATTTAATTTTAAATATATAGTTCAAGTCAAGGTTGTAGGAAAAGATAAGATTCTTGTAGATAAAGACTTTGTCAGTTAATGAAACCTCCTAATATTCCAAGTCCCTAATGATGGGAATAACATTGATTGGTCATTAAATTAGGTTTGCCAAAATGTATGCATTTGGCCATTTTGTGTGACTTGCTTTAAGAGGTGGTTGCTTGATTTAGCTAATGAAACTCTACTTCATTTAAACTATGTTCATCTCAATTTCATGATAAATGGGACATCAAAAAGTTTTTAATATTCTAAATAGACTACCTTCTACAATGGCTTTACCAAAAAGTTTTCCTTCATTTTATTATTTGGATTGCATCTTATATTTTTAATGTTCTTTACTCTATATGTATTAATGATTCTCTAGATGGCTTTTCCATTTTAAGATTGATCTAAGGTATTGTTGTTTTTTTATATTCATAACTCTTTTTTATTACTATGAGGATCTTTCTCAATTGTTTTAAAGAAGCATTTTAAGCTTGATATACAAAATCAAAATGAGTAGCTCTTGCATTTTAATTTATACCGAGGATGTACAAATTTTGAAAAGCTTCAACTCATAACACAAATGGGCTTAAGATTATTTTAAATTTAATATCAATCTCATTAAATTACCTCTAACTTAATATATGCTCTTAACTTAAACTAATTATTTTTATGTTAAGTCTTGATCTTTGACTTTCTAATTCTTATTGATAAAAGCAAATCATCATTAGATGTTTGAAAAGATAAATGTTTGTCTATGGCCAAGAGACTTAGTTATGGAAACACAATATGCTTAATCAATATCTTGCTTATTAGTGTCAAGCTGTGATGATTCCAAAAAATTGCATCAAGACCATTAATAATCTTTATTCTAAAATTTTGTTGCATGAAAACTAAAGAAAAATATTTGTATATTATTTGAATAAAACATATCAACTAATGATTTTGATGGTTTAGAATCTATAATGTTTTTATTTATCAAAGACATTTGCTCTACATACTTCAATGATGATAGCATACCAATAACTTCCTTTTATTTCTAATGGGTAAATATATTACTTTATAGAAATGTTTCGTTAATTTATTCATTAGTTAAATAGATGTATGTCTATGATGCACCAACAATATGCTATAAGAGTATGTAGTGTTGAACATATGTCACATGCTAGTATATATTTAATTTAAAAACATAAAAAAAAATTTATACATATGCATCCTAAATAACTATGTTGGAAATTTAAAATCTAAACTAAGTGTATAATTTAATAAATAAATGAAGATAAAATTATTTTTTTTCTTTGCCTACTATCAATGATGTATGAAAGGTATATATACATTTTATTTATCATTTTGCAACCTTAAATAATATAATTTTTTTCATTCTTACAATGTTAGAATTTGTTGTCACATTTCTTGCTTATTTAATTTTGGCAATTATTATATATTATTTTAATATTTAAGAATTATAAAGTATAATATCTTGTTAACTAGGTGTATGTGTTATATATTTTTAAAATAAGTGCCTTATGTTTGTGTTATTATGTTAACATGTTCCCTTATTTGTAATGATGCATCCTAGGTGTTTATATAAAATATATTTTTATAAGACCACATATCATTAATAATAATTTATTTCTACAAATAATAATATTAATTGAACAAAAAATTAAATTATTACTTTTCTTATCATTAGATCCAAAGTTATTTAGTGAAAGAACCTAGATCTTACTTTAGAAATTAGCCAAACCAAAATTTAAGAGCCAACTAAACAAGCTAGGTCTTAGAAACTCAGATAGGGTTTAGTAGAAATCAAGCCAAATCCATTTTAAAGTTAAGAAGAAAAATTGAGAAGAATTGAGGAAATACAATTCACACACACACACACACATCAAAAAAGTGAGAGAGAGAGAGAGGAGAGAGAGAGAGAGAGAGAGAGAGATCAAATCAAATCAAATCAAATCAAAGTGTGAAAATTTTCCATAAGATTATTCCTCTAATGCTCTTTATAGATGAAGATCCAAGTGTATGCTATGTAATTAACAAAATTAGTATAATTTTAAATGACAAAATGGAATGATCTAGTGTAGGTAGTTATGAAGGAGTGAGTTTGTTTGGTGATTTGAAGGTTATTCAAAGAAAGAAGAAATTTTAAAATAGCATAAACTCTTAAACATTGAGATATTATTTACTTTAGTCCAATGAGTTTATAATTTTGACCCTTTAGTACAAGGGCCATTCATTAAATCACTATTCCCATATCATCATGTTTAATATTATTATTTCTATTAAAATATTAATTGTTACACTAAAAGACACTATAAAATGTGAAAGTTTAGCTTTACTCACATAAGGAATTTCATAATCTTTATCACTTAAGTAACTAATGACCTCCTCACTATCATTAACCCATAATTATTCACTAAGGTTTAAGAGTCTACCATCTTATTTCAAATGTATCTCTTATATATTATGACCCCAAAGTCTATAATCATTAAAATATTTTACTTTTATTCTAATGGCTCATGATTTTGTTCCTTTAGTGTAGCTTTTAAGAGATCATCCTTCCTAATATGCTCTATATGAGCAAACTTATGTTTAAAGATTTAATAAATTGAATTTCAAATATTATATCAAAATACATATTGATATTTAAAAGTTCAAGATATCATTCTACTTATGGTGCTTCATAATAATAACTTGATGGTTAAAAAATTCTAATTATTATGAACTTTAGGTATTAGTAAGTATATCGAGAGAAATCTTCATGGATCCTTTATATCAACTAGTACTTTGGGTGAATACATTCATGAAGTTGATCAAAAGTGCTTTCAAAGAGTAATCAATTTCTTAGATCATTAATTTGAGTTCACAATGGCATTAATTCTTACAAAAGAGTTCTGGCTACTTTTAATGATGCATTAATAATAATTTCTTAATTAGTGAGGCTACATATTTCTTTTAACTAAGAGATGTTTGAGTGTGTACATGCTTCAAACTAATTATAAGTTCAATAACTTATTAAATCTATTTTAAATTCTAAACATGATTTAATTAACTTATCGAATTAAGTGAATATAGATGTATACATACTTATTATATGTGACTTATATTGTATATGTATTATTTATAACATTAAAATCATTAAAAATACATACAACAAATTATTTTTCTCTCATTGTTTCACATTAATTAAAATCATAATAAATCTTAAAAAGTAAAACATTAAAATAATAATGTTTGATCATAAAAATTATTAAAAGCATAATAGCTCTATTAAAATGTATAAATCTTTATTAATGGTTGAAGGATAAAAATGGGTTTGAAATTGGATTTAAAATCTAGTGATGTTGTTTGATTGGTCTGTATTTTAGCTTTATTATTTATTAATTATTTTATTAATTTTATTATCTCATAATCATTATTCATTCAAGCTTGATATTGTTCACCATAAAGTGGCTGAAAATTTTAAAAGGATTTAGTTTTAATGTTATGTGGGACCTATCATGATGGTATTTTGTGATGATATAGAGGACATATTGATTCAACTCGATAATCCATTTTATTATTTTATTGAAAAATAAAAATCAAAAGCTTGACATTTGGATAAATTGAAATAAATGGCCAATAAAATTATATAATCAAAAGGTTTGGATTAAAATTGTTCACATCAATGGTGACAAAATATCAAAATACTTTTACCATAAAATTAGTTCCATCAATGGTGACAAACTCATAGTCATAAAAAATAGGCATTAATAATAAAATATTGATGCTTTAAAAAATAGGTCGGGAGTATTTGTTCCAAGAGACCATGACTCCAAAATCACATCTTTTAGATGCATAATTTAATGATTATTATAATAAATCTATGTGAGAAAAGTGCTTTATTGACATATGTATATTCTTTTCTCTCAATCCATCTTTCCTTCCATTAAAGAAACCCAAAAGAAGCTCTTATCACATAAATTCATCTCATCATTCTATATAAATCTACGATCATATATTTATCAAGTATATTAAATAGATGTTTAATTGGTCATTATGTACATTCCACCTCTTCTTATTTGATATCCCTCGATATATAAATCAATCCATTTTTTATTCTTCCTCGAATAATCATCATTCTATTCTTTGTTTATGCTTCTAACATGGATACCAAATATTGAAGAAGTACAATTTCTACAAGGAGATCCAAGAGCGGATCATGCTCATTATGAAAACAAAAAAGGAAAAAGAGCTTTGTACCATTAATGGAAGGAAACTACTTTTTTCCCAATGCTGAGATTATTAGTGAATATAGATCTTGATATGGAGAAGCAATGGCTAAGGTACTTTGGGAGAGGGAATTGGAAGAAGTTCGTATGACAATGGTAAAACAGAGCTTAAATTTAATGACATGATGGTGAGGAGAGGAATGAGAGTTTTTATTCCATAAGCTTAATGCTCATGCGCTTTTGATCGAATGGGAGAATTATATATGATTGCTTAATAATTATATTACAAATTATTATATATTATTTAGATTTTCTTTATCCGTGTGTATATTATTTGTTTATTATCAAGAAACTATTTGTTTTTTATATTTGATGTTAAAAAAGAAGATTGCATATCTTTTAGTTTTCATGTACTTGGTGGAATAAAATAGATGCAAAGTATATTATATATTTTTATTTTTCAGTTATTTGAATCATTAATATATATATATATATATATATATATTATATATATATATATATATATATATATATATATATATATATATATATATATATATATATATATATATATATATATATATATATATATGCTCAATTTTAAAATTTTGTTAAATATACTATGGTAGCAAAATGCATATTTTCTAAAAAATAAATTTTATTTTGTATCTCACTTAAGATCTCATTTGTTGAAGTTAGAAAATTGCCTTTAAAAAAGAAAATTAAAATTCACAATTTGGTTTGGAAATTAAAATTAACATTAGCGTTATTCTCTATTAAATTATTTTGAAATTAGCTCAAATTTTATAATTTTAACTTCATTTAATCTTGTAAAATTGAACTTCACAAAGCTAATTAAATCTCATATATTAATACAATTTCACAATCAGCATCACAAAACATTTTTTTTGAAGTCCTATTTCTTTTCATTATTTCTCTCATTAATAGCAATCAACAATTAATGATTCGAGCAGAGTTTTGAAAATAATAATTAGAGCTTAAGGCCTATTTGAAATATTTTTGTATTTTTTTTATTATTATTTTAAATATATCTCTCTAATATATTATTTGTATATTTTATTTTATTTTCAAAATAAAATAACTTATTTTTAAAAATACTCAAAAATAAATTTTAGTTGCTTCCATTATTTTAAAAAAATGACTATTAATGCAATTAACATATTGATTATTCAATAAAAATAAAAAAAAATTTTAAGATACTAAATAACATTTATTTCAAATCAAAATATACATTAAAATTTTAAACATAAATTTAAAATAGAAATAATCTCAAAATTTTATTAACTTATGTGCCCATGCTGCAATGAGTTTATTCCACCATGAGTTCATTTTAAGTTTTTAAATATTAGAGATTTATCAATAAATATAAAATTTATATATTATATGATATATATATTTTTTAAATATAGAGAATATATAAAATATATATATATATATATATATATATATATATATATATATATATATATATATAAGATCTCATCTTGATTGAGAGTATAGGCATCCAATAAAGATGGTAAAGAATGCGTTAATATTTTAGTGTTATATGAAAATCTAAAGTACATACAAGTTAAGAGAAGAGTTGTAAAACTAATAATTTTTTTGTGAAAACTCAAAAAAGAGAGATCATAAAGAGATGGAGGTTGAGCAATAAATTGAGCACTATGATCAAGTGAAGGTCACAACTATAATATGCTATTATAGTCAAATGATGATGATCATTAGAAGTTAAGCAAACATTTTTGAGTGAGAATTGTCATTAGATGAGATGATGGGTATGGGTTGCCAACTTGTTCAAGACTTCATACTTACATTCATCAATTATAGAACCATTTGCTAAAGCTAAAGGCTTTATGCTATAACTTTAAGAGTCTAATTAGTCATGAGTTGTCTTCTTCAAGCATCTAAAGTAAATAGATTTACGTGAGACACATCCCATTATGATGAAATGTAGATTCATTTTGGATAAAAGGTTTAAAGCACAAAAGTATCATGGTATTTAAAGATTTTTTTGAGTTAAATGGTTCATGAAGACTTTGTATTGTAATTATGTGTTTTCATGAAGATTTGATAAGTTTGAGTTAAAATTACATCAATGAGACAACTTTGATATATGATTGATTAAGATATACCATTAAGTGATGGTTTATATAAACAAACCAATTTATTGGTAGAATTGGTTTGAGCTTTAATTTTCTACATTCAATCGATTTTATTAACTTGCGATTTAATATGGATTTATTTTCTATAAGTCAATTTGTTAGAGTTTATTTTGAAAACTAGAATTCATATTTTAAAGACATGTTGCTTATGGAAGCAAAGATTTACATCATAGGTGATGGAGAATGAACCAGTTAGCATTTGTTGAAAAGATAATATGCCATGCTTTTATGTAAAGAAAATTTTTTATTCACACACATAAAAAATTACTAATTAATTCACACCAAAATATTATAATTGTATTTATTAATGTGGTCTTATATCCAAATTATACATTTATTTTATTATTTGTTTCACATTAATAGCTATAAAACCAAACAAAAAGTTTGGTTTTTTTAGTAAAAGAATTGAGGCAAATGTAGATTTATAAAGATGCTTTTAGTTCGAGTTAGGGAATGATCAATTAGTGTTTTACATCATCTTCTTCTATAACTATCTTCCATTCTTATTATCTTACAAACAAAAATTAATATTCATGTGAAAATTAGAGTTTTATGTTCAATGATGCTCAATCTCTTAAAAATTTGCAATTTTAAAATTATTATTTCTTATTTTTTGATATGGCACATCACTTTTATGAGCTTATCAATTGGGCTAGAGAAAATATTCTAATTTGAGTTTGCACATCTATGATATATCTACCTTCCATTGGCCTAAGTAGATGCAGTGATATATTTGCCTTAATGTCTCCACATATGATTAACATATGAATATTATGTCGTATCTAACAAATCATTTATCCCATTTTGAAGCTTTTACATGATAACGCTGAATGTAGATTATTATATTACTTATGTATTAATATTAAGTCAATACTTAACACAAAAGCAAATCTTCACTTTTATTTATTTATTTTGATAGATGGCTACTTAGATATCTTGCACAAATTCACCCTCTAAACACAAATTTATATGATGATGTTAAAAAAAGGAGAATCATATCAGCTATTGCTATTTGGATCAATAAAGAGTGTAGCTATATCAAACCTAATTGAACTTGAGATTAATCAACTAGTATAAGAGTGTTGAAATAGTTCTTTTTATATTTGTTATTTTTGAATTAATGTATGTGTTGTTAGAACTATAAGAAAATAAATTAGCAATTAAGAAATAAATTTAACACAACTAAGAAAATAAAAAATAAAAGTAATTATTGAAAATCTAGGGAGGTTAAATACTATCCTAGAATCGAGCCTTACATATGTTCTTTTTTTACTATGAGATATAACACATCTTTGCCTTGATCTACATGCACCAATTATCACAAAATTTTAACAATTATCTTTTAAAATGAAATGAAGAGAATGACTAGAAAATATATGAATAGAGAAAGGAAGAGAGAATATTCATATTTTCTCATGTCATTCAAACTCACATTATCATCTATTTATAGTAAAGATGAGAGCCAAACATAAATCACATAATTATGATTTATAGCCATTACTAGCTATTATTTAAAGTTATAAATTAATTTATTCGTATTCATTTAATTTATGTTCCAAGTTATATAATTAATATTTTTATTATAATAACATTTTAATAATAATGTTAAGAATAATGTTATATAGTAACATTATTATAATGTTATAATATTATTTTTCATTATTTTTTCATAACAATTTTCTCAATAATAAAAAAATATTTATAAATAAACTTGAGGTGAATAAAATAAGATCAATAATCAAAATTTTCATTTTGTACAACTTTTATCATGCATTTCATGAAAGTACTTTCTATTTGAACTTTCATTAGTAAAACCAAAAATCTAATAATAATAAATACCATAGTAACCAATGTTTTGAACTAAGTATATAAATTATTATATCATTTGGTATACATGATATGAGACATGCTATAAGTTCACTTAAAAAGACCATGTGCTTTCATCTCAATTTATAAGTATTTTTATGATCTTAATAAGATCTCATAAAGATTATTATAACACTTATATAGTGAGATCTCAAGATACAGCAATTATAATGATCAAAAAATTTTCCTTTGATCTCATTAAGAGCTATAGCTCACCTTATTTTCATATTTAACATAAATATATATAGATGATATTTATAATATTTAAATTATGCTTTCACCTATTCGATGAGCTTCATTTATAATGAACCTTTATCATGGTGTTTGCAATTTGAAGGTTTTTCACTATTATGACTATTTTAACCCCATCCCTTCTAATGATCTCAATATAAAAGCCTTTGCAAGCCCTTCGCTAATGGATCTACAAGATCTTCTCGAGCAAATAAAATGGTAAGTGACACCACATCTTTTATATAATTCATATAAAGAATCATGTCTTATTCTCATATGATATTTTTTATCATTGCATTTTGCATTTTTTTCTATTGTAATTATCACAATTTATTAAAATAACTGTATAGGTTTTCAACAAAGGTAAATAAATTAATAAACTTTTAAGCCACTATTGAATAACATATCAAGTGCATAAATTCTACTTTCATAATATATCTAGAGATTAATGTTTGTTTAGTAGATTTATGTGATATTAAAACCACCAATAAAATGTGAAGACATAACCACTAAATTTTATTTTACTATGTCAAAAATCTAATCACAATATTCTTTAAAATAGAAAACCATTATAATGAATGTAATAGTTTATTGTACCTTTTAAATATTTAAAAAATTCTTTCTAGTGCTTTAATCACCACTAATTACTAATCACTTAATTTTCTTATAAAGATTAGCTATCATGTTGAGAATAATTTGCTAGATGTATAAAACAACCAATTATTTGAGAATATTTTAATTATGATATATTATCACTTAAATTATTTAATCCAAGATAAACAAATTAATCAATTAATGACTAATGATAATTAAATTTTTAAAAGAAGTATCCAAAGCCAATGAGTCAAATCAGTTGCTTGAACCCAACCACTCATTTGGGTCAACATAAGTTGACCCAATCCCATTATAACCCCAAATTCAATAAAACACTTAAAGCATCATGTAAAAAGTTAAAATCAAATCTCTATAGCTCAGAGAAACCAAAGAGAGAGAGAGAGAGAGAGAGAGAGAGAGAGAGAGAGAGAAAGAGAGAGAAAGAGATAGAGGAAGAGAGAGAAAGAGAGGGAAAACACACAATCTTGCAAAATCCCTCATTCAATCCTCCCACACCTCTTGCACTTAATGGACACCACACCAAAAAAATATTTTGGGAGCCAATTGTCACCTATAGCATTTGAATTTCACTCTCCAAGAGCTCTCCCAAGCAACAGAAACCATTTCCCCACTTCTTAGAGCTAAAACACCAAAATTGGTGATTTGTAAGGAGATGACAACTATTGATGAATACAACATTCCAAGGGGAAGACGAGAGGTTGCATTCATTCGAAAGCTTCCTCTTACATCAAGGAGCAT
The DNA here is from genome assembly GCA_021442155.1 of Cymbidium sinense. Classification (NCBI taxonomy): domain Eukaryota; kingdom Viridiplantae; phylum Streptophyta; class Magnoliopsida; order Asparagales; family Orchidaceae; genus Cymbidium; species Cymbidium sinense. The sequence goes on from CM038220.1 coordinate 88,185,820, forward strand.
GCTTGGATCAACACCACAGCTGAAAACCATCCCCGGTGAGGTAATTTCATCAAACTTTAGCGGGTGTAGGATCTCTTATTTGTGAAGATTCTTATGTGATTTTAAGAAATACCCTTAGAAATCACTTGCATTCTTCATTTTATACAATCCTAATGCAAAATAGAAGTTTTCCAGCTAGAATTGGCACGAAATTGATCACAATCGGACCCCATTCAATCAATTTTTATGGTTTTCACTAGTTTTCACAATTTTCATTCGCTCGGTGCACTGTTCAAATGCCCCTTTCATCGGCTGGGAGGCGGGCAAAGCAGCAGCCATCCAATCTCTGATTCAGGTAAACGGATGGCTATGATTTAGTGGCAGATCCTTTGATTTAAGCCCTCAGATCACCACATTTGATTTGGACTATCCGATCAAAATTGTGCCATCCCGCTTATTTTCATTTCCACATGGAATGGCTCAATCACGCGCCACTTGGCATCGCATGCCATGCTAGACTGTGCGGCCTAATCTGCCACTACCCGTGGAAGCACGTGGTGTGACTGAATTAAGTAATAAATTAAGAATTTTCTAATTTTAAAAATTAATTAAATCACCTGGAACTTCAAAAATTTATAAAAAATAAAATAAAATACTTAAAAAAAAATTTCCAATAAGGGCTCGTTAGATTCGTATTTCAGAGAGGAATCCAACAAACTCAAAATCCTCAAATTTCACTAAATATTATAAGCTTAATTTGAGTTTTAGTGAAAATAAAAATTTATTAATTACTCTAAAAATTAGGGTTTATTAGGGTTTAATTGTAAAAATAATTAAATTAATTACTTTTAATTGACTGTGATATTAATCTCAAATTTTTTGAGATTGTCTAAGGATGACCTCACTCCCCTAATTTTCTTAGATTTATTGATTGCTTAATTAAGAAAATTAATTAATTAACCTTAATTACTCTCATAATACAATTAATGATTAATTAATCATGTGAACATTAATGAATCAAGTAATTAATTAATTAATCATTTGAGCAACAATGAATGAGCCTATGTGATAAGATTGAGACCTCCTTCTTAATCTATTCCTTCAATTTCATTTAATTAATCAAGTTAATTATGGCTTAATTAATTAATTGAATTACTTAATCAATGAAACTAAGATCTAAATCATTCTAGAACTTAATGACTTAAGTCTTGGATAGACTCTTAGGTGTTCAATTACTTACTAGAATTCTAAGAAAATTATAACTAACCTATGTGGGAGGGTTATAAGAGTACTTAATTAAACCCTTTAGCTCAACTAACCAATAATTGTGAGCCAATTGCATTAGGTCCTTTTATTTTCATAGGATCATTATAATTTTATTTCCAAAGCATGTGCATATCATGTTGGCTCATAATCAATTGGATAATTATGCCAAAGTGGCATAGGAAAGGGGTAATTAATGGACTTAACTCATATTACAACCTAATTAACCCATAAAATCAACCTAATTTCCATTTTCATTAAACTAAATTGAACCACAAAACATGAGAATGGATTAGGATCAACAAACTTTGCCTCATTTCATTAAATCAAGTTAAAACATAAAATGAAAGATGGTATTACCAAGCTTTGATTTTCTTTAAATGCTTTAATTTAATATGCTTGTCCTTAGGAATTAGTTTGATTGAATGAGATTATATGTTTATATTTAGTATTTCCTTTCTAATCATGTTAAATATTGTATGTCATTTGAATCATTCATTCATGTCTTTCAAAAATAAATCAAATGAAATTTTCTTTATGTTAAACTTGCATGTGTTGAATTAAATTTATAATATGTGTGGCTATTATCACTATTAAATCAAAGTTATTTTTAAAAGTGTATAAATCAACTATAATATTTGGAGTGATGATAGTTATAAATATCTATAAGCTTGCATGTGAAATAGCTTAGAACATGTGATATGGAGTTCTCTTTCTTTAGTCTACATAGATTTACATAAATTTGAATATTAACAAATGTATAGTCTTTTTGAAAAGGACACAACATTTGTTTGTATTCATTCCTATGTATTTTTATGTTTAGATTTAGATAGAACTTTAGCTCACATGTATAAATAATTTGATTAAAAGAAATACAACTTTGGCATAATTTTTCATTCTTGTAGTCATTTGTATATTTATGTGTATTTAAGAATAGGGTATATCTAGTCCGGACATTCCGTGGATGCAAGACCTTAAGTAGCAAGGAGGTCTTTACCTCACTCTCCTCATTTAACGTGGTGAAGTATCCACTTAAAACTTGTATACACTTGTATGTGCATTTAGCTAATGAATGAAGATCTCCTTTCAATTGAAAGAAATATATTTTTTTTGCCTATTTTTCCATTCTTGTAGTCATTTGTACATCCATGTGTATTTAAAAATAGTGGGTATATCTAGTTTGAACATTCTGGGGATGTGAGTATTGACCTCATTTTTGGATGAGGTTTATATCAATATGAAATTAGTAATTATGATGTTCTAATTTCAAATAAGAATGTCATAATTCAATGCTTAGGACACTGTACTTAGTTCCCAAGGAATCCCTTAGGTTTATTCTAACCTAGTTGACTTAGGTGAGACCCACCTAGCCAAAGTCAACTCATCAAAAATTTGGACCTAATTAAAATTCAATTCAAAATTGAACATGAATCAAAACTTAATCAATCATCAATTCAAGATGATGGAATTCAAAATTAAAATTCAACACTTTGAATTCAACTACTTGGTTTCGATTTCAATTTTCCAATCCAAGTCAAATGGATTCAAACCCAATCTCCAATAATTTGAGATTAATTTGGGCATGTCATACATCAATTCAAACTAGGATGATAATGCTATAAATCATAAAAAATAGTAAAAGAAAAAATGGAATTTCAAAATCCAAAAGAAAAATGGGAAGAATGGAAATGCAAATTCCACTCTTCCCGTGCAAATTCATCCCACCTCTTATGGATGGCTGCCTTTAAGTGAAGGCCAACCAAGCAAGCAAAAGGTAAGGACAAGTTGGCTTCTCCCAAGGGAAGGAAGAAGAGAAGAAGAAGAAAAAAAAGAGAAAAAAGAGGATCAACCAAGAGGAAAATCAAGCAAGGAGCCTTCCTCCCTCTCATGTGAACATCCCAACATATTCACAAGGCCAAGTGGAGTTAATCCTACCCCTTGGCTGGCCTTGAAGTCATAGGTGGCTGGAGTTCGGTGACCAAAATCATTCAATATAAGATTTTTTGCCACCTATGGAAAGTGGAGAAGGGAAGCCTATTCCCTCCCCATTTTCATTCCAAAAGCTTCACCAAGGCAAGAGATGAAGTTTCGACCATTCCTTGACCTTCGACACGACATGTGCAGATGAAGGTCGAACGCCTCCAATGGTGAAATCTAATGGAATGGATTTCACCCCAAATTGAAGTTACCAACATGTTCTAGGGGTTGAATCGAGCAAACAAAACTCTATCCCATCCATCGGAAGAGAATGACAAACCACCACCCAACCCATGTTGGTTTAGGGTTTAGAGGGATACACTTTTCCTTTGGTGCACAAGCTTCTTGCATCATCTAATGGAATGGATTTCATCACTGGAGATTGCCTAATTGGAGGTTCTCCATTAACATACTCATTTTTCCATTAAACTTTTGGTTTTCATCATTTTTGAAGGAAACTTGATCCTAAGTGTGATCAAGCCACTTAGATTGGTAAGATTTCCATCCACGATTGTTTTGCAATTGAAATCGTGTGGTTTTATTGCTTAGATTGCCAAAAATCAAGCAAAACATGGATGGCTCTCTATTTATGCAGTTCGGGTAAGAGACACAATCTCTATCGTTTGTTCCTTCTAAAAGGAACCGACGACTCAGACCTAGCAGACCACTCAATTTATATCCCTTAGGACTCGCAGATTGATTGGATCGGATGGTCCTACACTAAACCGCTTCCTGCCATAATTTTAATGTGGGATCCACGTGGATCCTGCATGGACCGACCAGCATGCAAAATGTGACACATTTTGCCACATCAGCGCTATGAATTCATCTTGATGAGAGGAATCTACAAAAATTAAAATCCCCAAATTATTGTAGGTATTGTAGCCTTAATTTGGGTTTAATTGAAAACCATTAAATAAATTACTTTCAAACCACAATTCCAATTGATTTGAAACTTTGGGAAATGAAATTAGGTTAATACACACATTTTGTAAATTTTTCATAATTTATTTCACTATTTTATAAATGAAAATTTAAACCCTAAACCTCAATTTTAATTAAATAAATTAATTTAAAATGAAATAATTAATAAAAATGAATGAGAAAACTTTGAATTAACCTAATGAACCCTAATGAACATTAAAACCTTAAAGGAACTCAATTAAATTTAATAAATCACAATTTGACTTAATTAAGAAATTAATTGAATTAATTAATTCAAATAATTAACTAGAATTTAATTAAATCATAATAAATCAACCAAATATTCAAAATTATGAATAAACCCTCATTGCAAACATATTTCAGAGAGGAATCAATGAAAAATGAAACCTCTAAATAAATTTCATTAAATTAAGCAAAATTTAAGTTTTAATTAAATAATTATAACTTTAATTACACCCTAATTATGAATCTAATCAAGATAAAACTTTGGAAACATGAAATTGGCATGTAACCCCACTTGCTAGAAATGTTTGAAACCCAATTGATCTTTGGATTGGGAGTTGTTGAATTTCCAAATTCCTAGATCAATATTAAATCCATAATAAATAAGAAAATCCATTAATTCATTAAATCATGAAATAAATTGAACTAATCTTAATCAAACATCAAAAATACTTAAGGTAATTCTCCAAATAGCCTAAGTCAAAGGATTAATCAATTTCAAACTTAAGGACTAATGAAATTAAACTTTAAATTAATGAAATAATTAATGAAATCAAATATTAAAACTTAAATCACCAACTCTTAATGAATCCTTACATCTCCAATGAATCAAATCAAATGAATGCAAACCTTAACCTAAGTACTTTAGGTTAACCTAAACTAAATCAAATGAAATCAACATGACTTAATCCAAAAGATTAATGTAACCAAATGAACTAATTCAAACATAACCAAATAAAATAAAATTAAATCAAATAATCCAATTCAAATAAAATCAAATGAAATAATTCAAATAAGACTAAATTTAAAACTAAACCAAGAATGAAAATCAAATTCAATTTCCAAAGAAAAGAAATGAAATATCAATTCAAATCCAAATTCAAACAAACTAAATGAAATCAAATGGATTAATTAAGATACTTAAGGATCTTAGACCTTTAGAATGAATCTTCATCTTAGGATGATGATTTCATTCTATTAGAATTAGGATGTTGAATAGGGTGAGTTCCATCCAAAATGGAATCCATTCTACTCTTAGTCTTGAAAATCTAAATATCACTTTAACCAAATAAAGCAAAATAAAATGAAACTAAATCACTAAATCATTTGAATTGAAACCACCTAAAGGTAAAATTCAAATAAACTCAAATCCAAAATTGAAACTTGAACTAAAAGAGGCTTAGTAAAGACCTACCACACAAGCTTATCTTCTACACACACACGCTAGATCATTTAGGTCACAGACTTTAGATTTAGGTTAGATCGTTATGTGATTCTTTTATAGTTCTCTATAATATGTTGTGATATGATGTGCTTCACATATCTGTGTGGTGTATTGCTTCAAATTAAAATCTAGATTAAAATCCTAGGCTTATTTCCCATTAGACTGGATGGTTGGACGTTCTTTCTAGAATTAACTCTATTTTTTGCAGGGAATTGTGTTAAAGAGATTGCTATCATAAATAAATAAATAAAATTATAAAATTATTATTTGCTTGTAGGTGCTGAAAAATCCCTTAAGATAGTCCATAAGTGGGCTTAGCAACCAACTAATGTTAAGCTCATATGTTTGTAAAATATAACTATTGTGTACTATTTGTATTTCTTAACATATGTTTTGCAGGACTTAGGATTTCTTTTTGAATTTTAAAATGTAAATTTGAGCTTAGAATTAGGTTAGGATCTATGGGGTATAGGATTAGCAAGACCTAACCCTACCAGGATATGGTGCATTGGTCCCCTATGGAGACCGATGGATGTCCCTCAAGAAAGAGATGATGCTGGAAAGAAGACTCATAGATCTAGACTTGTGGTTCTAGGCCGGGCTGTTTAAGGGTAGAGCTCAGCTGCCCTTTTTTTTGAGGTGTATAGCGATCCCCGGCCACATTGACCTATTTCTATAAATTTAAATTGGCTTGATTTATTTTGGGTGCACAATAGAATCAACATAGTTTTATAGGTTTCTTTTTATATTGTGTTTTCTTGTGAATAAAAGCCTGGCGATTAGGCTCATAGGAAAAACTAAATTTTCTACCCAACTTAAATCTAAACAACTAAAACAAAAATATATACAACTTGAAACTTCATATAATTAAAGCCTTAGGCACAACATAAAATTAATTAGAAACCATCAGGTCTGAAATCATGAAATTATATAGTTTTCATTCTTTAAATTGGGCAACTTCACCCATTGCACATAAGAAGCATTTGTCTGTGATGGATGACCACCATCTTAGGGAAGCTTGCCATCTATTAATGATTTGGCCTATAACCATTTCTAATTGAATGACATTAGGCTTAAATTCATACCCATAGACTAAAATAAATCTTGAGTAAAAATTTATAAAACCATAAAAATATGTATTAGTTAAATGCATCTTCATACCCTACATGATTCTAGAGATTAGGGAGGGAGTCTAAGTTCATAGATTCTTTTTCTAAATATTTCTAATTAACTCTAAATAATAATTAAGGCTTAATTAGGGTTTAATTATAAACATAATTAAATTAATTACTTTTTAATTAACTGTGAGATTAATCTCAAACTTTTTTAGATTGTCTAAGGGGATGACATGCCTCCCCTACTTTTCTGAGGATTTATTGCTTGCTTAATTAAGAAAATTAATTAATTAACCTTAATTACTCTCATAATCCAATTAATGATTAATTAATCATGTGAACATTAATGAATCAAGTAATTAAGTAATTAATCATTTGAGCAACAGTGAATGAGCGTATGGGATAAGATTAGGACCTCCTTCTTAATCTATTCCTTCAATTTAATTTAATTAATCAAGTTAATTATGGCTTAATTAATTAATTGAATTACTTAATCAATGAAACTAAGATCTAAATCATTCGAACTTAATGACTTAAGTCTTGGGTAGACTCTAGGTGTTCAAAACTTAAGAGAATTCTAAGAAAATTTTAACTAACCTACATGTGAGGGAGGGTTATAAGAGTACTTAATTAAAAGTACTTTAGCTCAACTAACCAATAATTGTGAGCTAATTGCATTATGTCCTTTTGTTTTCATAGGATCATTATCAATTTTTTTTCCAAAGCTTGTGCATATCATGTTGGCTCATAATCACTTGGATAATTATGCCAAAGTGGCATAGGAAAGGGGTAATTAATGGACTTAACTCATATTACAACCTAATTAACCTATAAAATCAACCTAATTACCTTTTTCATTAAACTAAATTGAACCACAAACATGGGAATGGATTCAGATCAGCAAACTTTCCTTCATTTCATTAAATCAAGTCAAAACATAAAAGGAAAGATGGTATTACCAAGCTTTGATTTTCTTTAAATGCTTTTATTTGATATAATTGTCCTTAGGAATTACTTTGATTGAATGAGATTATATGTTTATATTTAGTATCTCCTTTCTAATCATGTTAAATATTGTATGTCATTTGAATCATTCATTCATTCCTTTCAAAAATAAATCAAATGAAATTTTCTTTATGTTAAACTTGCATGTGTTGAATTAAATTTATAATATGTGTGCTATTATCACTATTAAATCAAATTTATTTTTTAAAAGTGTATAAATCAAATATAATATTTGGAGTGATAATAGTTATAAATATCTATAAGCTTGTGTGATATAGCTTAGAACATGTGATATGGAGTTCTTTTCTTTAGTCTACATGGATTTACATAAATTTTGAATGTTAACAAATGTATAGTCCATTTGAAAAGGACACAACATTTGTTTGTATTCATTCCTATGTATTTCTATGTTTAGATTTAGATATAACTTTAGCTCACATGTATAAATAATTCGATTAAAAAAATATAACTTTCGCATAATTTTTCATTCTTGTAATCATTTGTACATTTATGTGTATTTAAGAATAGAGGGTATATCTAGTCTGGACATTCTGGGGATGCAAGACTTTAAGTAGCCCCAAGGAGGTCTTTACCTCACTCTCCTGGTTTAACAATGGTGAAGTATCCACTTAAAACTTGTATACACTTATATGTGCATTTAGCTAATGAATGAAGATCTCCTTTCAATTGAAAGAAATATAATTTTTTGCATAATTTTCCATTTTTGTAGTCATTTGTGCATCCATGTGTATTTAAGAATAGTGGGTATATCTAGTCTGAACATTCTGGGGATGCGAGTATTGACCTCATTTTTGGATGAGGTTTATATCAATCTGAAATTAGTAATTATGATGTTCTAATTCCAAATAAGAACGTCCTAATTCAGTTCTTATGACACTATACCTAGTGCCTAAATAATCCCTTGGGTTTGTTCTAACCTAGTTGACTTAGGTGAGACCCACTTGGCCAAAGTCAACTCATCAAAAATTTGAACCTAATTAAAATTCAATTCAAAATTGAATATGAATCAAAACTCAATCAATCATCAATTCAAGATGATTTAATTTAAAATTAAAGAGGTTTAATTTAAAATCCAACACTTTGAAGAATTCAACTACTTGGTTTCGATTTTGATTTCCTAATCCAAGTCAAATGGATTCAAACCCAATCTCAAATCAATTTGAGATTAATTTGGGCATGTCATACATCAATTCAAACTAGGATGATGATGCCATAAATCATATAATAATAAAAGAAAAAAAATGGAATTTCAATATCCAAAAGAAAAATGGGAAGAAGGGAAATGCAAATTCCACTCATCCCATGCAAAGTCATCCCACCTCTTATGGATGGCTGCCTTCAAGTGAAGGCCAACCAAGCAAGCAAAAGCTAAGGACAAGTTGGCTTCTCCCAAGAGAAGGAAGAAAAGAAGAAGAAGAAAAAAAAGAGAAAAGAGAGGATCGACCAAGAGGAAAATCAAGAAAAGAGCCTTCCTCCCTCTCATGTGAACATCCCAACATGTTCACAAGGCCAAGTGGAGTTGATCTTACCCCTTGGCTGGCCTTGAAGTCACCGGTGGTTGGAGTTCGGCCACCAAAATCCTTCAATATAGGATTTTTGGCCACCTATGCAAAGTGGGGAAGGGAAGCCTTTTCCATCCCCATTTTCATTCCAAAAGCTTCACTAATGCAAGGGATGAGGTTCCCGACCATTCCCCGACCTTCTCAGACACCGGTGAAGGGATGAAGGTCGAACTCCCTCCATTGGTGAAATCTAATAGAATGGATTTCACCCCAAATTGAAGTTACCATACATTTTAGGGGTTGAATTGAATTGAGAAACTCCACCCATCCCCTCACCTGGGAAGCTGAGAATGACCAACCTGAATGAACCCATGTTGGTTTAGGGAGCAATTCTGAGGGAGACAACTCATTTCCTTTGGCGCGCAAGCTTCTTACATCTTTCCAAAGCTAATGTAATGGATTTGTCGAGATTTCCAATTGGAGGATCTCCATTAACATTCTCTCATTTTTTTATTAAGTTTTCAATTTTCATCATTTTTGAAGGAAACTTGATCCCAAGTGTGATCAAGCTGCTTAGATTTGTAGGATTTCCTTCCACGATCATTTTGCAATTGAAATAATGTGATTTTGTTGCTTGGATCGCCAAAAATCAAGAAAAAACCATGGACTACTCTTGGTTTATGCAGTCCGAGTAAGAGACACAATCTCCACCATTCGTTCCTTCTAAAAGGAACGACTCAAATCTAGGACCATTCAATTTAAATGCCTTAGGACTGATTGATTGAATCGATGGTCTTGGACTAAACCACCTCCGCCGCCATTTTAAAGCAGATCCATGTCAGTGCTGATTAGTTTAAAGAGTAAATTTGGTATTTCTGAATTTAAAAAATTGCTAAAATTACTCAGAATTTCTAAAAATCATAGAAAATAAATTTAAATAAAAAAATTTCAAATGAAGGTTCTATGGATTTTCCTTGATGAGAGGAATCTAGACAAATTGAAACCCCCAAATTAATTTGGGTAATGTAGCTTTAATTTGTGTTTAATTCAAAACCATTAAACCCTAATTACTCTTAAACCACAAATCCAATTGATTTGAAACTTTGGGAAAATAAAATTAGGGTTAATACACACATTTTGTAAATTTTCATAATTTATTTCACTATATTTATGGGAAATAAAAATTTAAACCCTAAACCTCAATTTCAATTAAATAAATTAATTTAAAATAAAATAATTAATAAAAATGAATCAAAACTTTAAATTAACCTAATGAACCTATAGTGAATAAATTCCTATTGGGGAGTCACCTTTCAAATCTGTGGAGAAAAGAAAGAAGAGACCTTATAGAAATTCATCGTGGTAAGATGCCACGCATATCCGCAGATGTATTCAGGTGATCAGATACATCATCAAGCTACAGTGTACTATCTCAAAAAATAGAAGTCACTACCCTTTAATGGAACCAATCACCTTAATAAGGACTCCTAAGGATGATGGGTATGCATATGTACTAGAGATTCTTCCCCTACTTTACACAAAAAAGTAAAGCAGGGTTTATTTTAAATCATCAAATAATTTATAAAGCTAATCACAAAAAGAATAAATGGCCATTTGTGGTCGGGCACCACCGCACAAACCCAAAAATATCAAATTGGGTAGCCGAGATCTACCCTTATACAACCTGGATTACAAATGAATTGAATTATAATTTAAGAAAAATAATTCATTGTTATGGGGGTCTTCAAGCTTTATTCTTCTTTCTTCTTTCTTCTTTCTTTCTTTTCTTTTCTTCTTTTCTTCTTTGGATCTTCCTTTAGATGGTTGAATGGTAGATGCTCCAAAGCTTCACATGGTCCATAAGGTAGGATCTTATGACCAATGTTCATCCTAATCCTCCATAACAAATCATTCTAACATCCTAAATATACAAACTTTTACATGAAAAGGAAAAGAAAAATCTAGCTAACACTTGCAAAATAAGGGTTAGTTAAATCACACCACACAAATCCCAAGCATTTATATTAGACTTATCACCCCACACATGAGTGACTAAGTGCACCTGGCCTATGGATTATGCTAAGGGGTATAAGCACCTGCAAGTAAGAAGTATTTATATTTTTATTTATGATAGCGCCCCTTTAGCATAATCCCCTACATAAAAGAATAGTTAGACTAAGCACATCCTACCATTCATTCTATGAGCATACACCCTAACATCCAGTCTAAAGCATTCATCACAAAACAAAATAGACATCAAACCATGCACTGACCTAACCTAAAGCTAGAAGTGGTGACTTAGGCTAATGTGTGTGCTTTGAAGGTTTGTGTGGTATGCTTAACTTAAGACTTTAGGTTTGAATTTTCTAAGTGTGAAAGACATGTTCAACTTTGAGGAGGGTTTTATTTAAGTTGTTTAAGTGTTTTGGGTTATTTTTATTTCATGTTTTAATTTGGCTTAAGTGAAACCTATAATTAATTACTAAGTTATGAGAGGAAAAGAAGAGAACTTCTCTTTCCTTCCCTAATCCTTAAGTAATTTCTAAGGCAAGTTCACATTTTAATTTCATTTAGGTGAATTTTTTGATTACATCTTTTAATCAATCCTAAGTTTAGATAAACCCTAAATAAACCTATTAAAAAAGAAAGGCATTTTAAGATTAAATAAAATGAATCAAAATTCACACAACACACATTACTTCAATTTTTCCCAACATATATAACATGCATATGGATGGACCCTAAGCTTATCTATACATGAAAATGAGAATAATTAACACACTTTATGATGCATGCTAAGTAAGCCATGTAAGAAATTTATAAGATTTAGATGCATGATTTTTCTTAAGTAGAAAAGGTTTTCCTTATCAAAATTTCACATACATGCATGAAAGAAAGAAAGGCATAAGTCGACATGCCATTGTTAACCGAGGTGTAAGGTACAAGACCTACTTAGGGCTACTTAAAGCCTCACAACCTCGGGTTGTCAAACTAATATACCACTTTCCTTAAGTACTAATAAGCATATAAAAGAAATGAAATGAAGAAGGAATATGCAAAAGTTGTTTAATAGTTTCATTTTGTTTATGCAATTTATTCATGTAAGTATAAGCAATCCTTCTTAGATTATGGCATAGGGATGAATAGGGTATAGAGTTAAGTAAGTGTTGGGTTCTTTTCAAATGAACCCTACATCTTACCTACGGTTATTCAAAACTATGCTAACATAAGAAAGGAAGGAAAGGCTACACTAAACATGACTTTATAATTCATCACATGCAAGCTAATAATTAAGATATGAATAACACACTTTCAGATTTGATGTTTTATTTATAGGTTTTGAAAATACTTTAGATTTAGTAATAATAGCCACTCATATTTTACTTTAGCCAACACATGCACATTTGACATAAAGTAAATAATTTCATTTTAAAACTTTGAAAATAGGAAATTATGGATGCATGAATCACATGGCATACAACTTAACATGTTGGGAATGATCTAAAGCAATGTAATCATGTAAACAAAATCCTAAATACATTCTTAAAGAATAAGACAATTTAGAATAAACTAAAGTGAATTTCAAAAATGATTTTTGTTTAGTTTGATGTTTGATTTAATTTTGAAAAGTTGAGATACGTTTGCTATTCCTAACCTATTCCCACATATGTTTTGTATTTTTTTTTTAATTTTCAGATAATTAAATCCTTTTTTAAGCATTGATTAGGTTAAGGTATGCATTAAGTGGCTTGATTAACCCTTACCTACAACACCTTATATGTAATTATGAGCCAATGAGATGACATAACCCATAAGGTATTTAAATTTGTAATGCACCTAATAATGTAATAATAATTAAAAGTTAATTAAGTTGAGGGTTTAGTTTAAGTATTTTTAAAACACCCTTCATACTTATGAAAGGGGTTTTAATTTCTTAATTAGACTTAAGAACACCCAAGAATAGAATAAATAAGTTCTAAAATTTTTAGAATTTTTGAAAATTATTTATATGGATAATTAATGAATTAACCCTTAATTAAGAGGGGATTAAGAAAATAAAAAGAGGATTTAGGGAATAGCTTAGGGGAAATGCCCCAAAATTATTCCATAAATCCCCTACTCACTAGAACTAACCTTAATCAAACTTAATCAAAGGGTAAATCCACTAATCACACCTTAATTACCCTTAATTACATGAAGGGGTAATTAGGTAATTAGCTAGTAGTTTTCCCCAATTAAGGCCTCAATAAATCTTAAGAAAATTATGGGTGGCAGAGGTCATCCCTTAAAATAAATTCTAGAAATTTGAGATCAATTGGTGACTTTATTAGGGAATAATTAACTAATTAACATTCCCAAAGAAACCCAAATTTAGAGAAAAGGGGAATTCAAAATATATTAAAAATATTTTAAATATTCTAGATAAAATTATCTATCAAAGGCATTTTTCCTTCTATTTTTTTGATTTTTCTATGAGGAGTTATGACTTTTAAAGATTAGATTAATTAATTAGTTAAATAACTAATCCCACTAAACACGCTGCAATACATGGCCAATGCACTATACATGCGTCGTGCTGTGAGCCCCTTACTTAAGTTATCAAGTCAGGGGAATGGCGGGGCACGCACACTTTTATCCTTAGCCATCCGATCAAAGATCGGATGTCTGAGGATACACCCGCGGTTTATAAAATAGATAACGGATATATAAACATGTGTAATAATCTCAGCCATCCATCTATAACGTGCGATGGATGGCTAAGATGGGTTGAGTTCTTCCCTGAGGATGAATGTGAACCATTCATGATTCAAGGGGAGATCCGAGCCTGATATTTTGTAGATTCATTCAAGACTCAACCCATAACATTTAAAGGACCAAAGCGTCCAATCCAATGGTGGATTTCACATGCAATGGAAATTTCTTTCACAAAGGAGCAACACCTCTTAGCCTAAGTGATCAAAAAATCACTAACCTCATTAGAGGTGTTCATCGACGCTTGAGATCGATGGGGTAGCTTCATTTAGTGGAGACGAAGCCTTATTGAAGTTCCTAGCTCTTGAGGTTGAGTGGATGAATGGGTGGACCAACTCCTCTTCACTCCCTTTGTGGCTTTGATTGAATTGATCTCTCCTTTGCCTCTAGAACTTCAGATAAAACTTGGGTAGGCTCGACTTAGCTCCTAAATCAAGTGTGCAAGAGGAATTTAGAGGAGATTGAGTGTAGAGGAAGTTTAGAATTCAATGGACCTCCTCTATTTTACACTATGCTAAATAGAAGAATGGGAAATCTAAATCCTCTAGGGACAGGAAAGCTCAGGTGTTGCCAAGGCTTCCGGTTCTAATCGAGTGTGAATCAATTCAATTTTAGGATTAGGGAGAGTATATCTCCCTGGAAATCGGATCTGCAATAAGCTTATTTTGATCCAATTGACATAATGGGTTGGGTTGTTTGAGTTGTTAGAGCAATGCACATGGTCGGTTTGGCCAGAGGAGTGGAATGCTAACTCCCATGTGCATCCAATTGAGCTTTGGGGGGTGGGGGGAGTTTGAAAATTGGATTTCATGCTATGGGAGTTCATGGGCCAAATGGGTTGACCCAACCCCATTGGGTTGGGAACATCACTAAGTCCCCTTGAGCTTTAGGAAAGCCTCAAGTGATTGTGATGATTGTATGCCCAAAATACCCATGGGCTAGGCCAAAATTTGTTCTATGGCCTAGAGGTAAAATGGTCATTTTACTATTTTTCAATTTGGGTATGAAAAATAGGTTTGGCCAAGTTTCAAAGGATTTGGAATCCATTTGATAGGGTTTGGGTCATGCTAACTCATTTAGGTCAAAATGGGTCAATTTGGGTCAAGTTGACCAATTGGTCAAATTGGGTCAAACCAAGGGTTGGGTCAAGTTCATATGACCATTTGAAATTTTTGGAGCCTTTGGTTTGGTTCAATTTGGATTAGATTTGGTTTTGGCTCATATGACTCATTTAGGTCAAATGAGTCAAGTTGACCCATTTAACCCATTTGACCTATTTAGGTTAGGTCAAGGGTAGGTTTAGGTTTAGTTAGTCATATGGAGTGGATTGGTATCTTCATTTCCAATCAATTTTGGTTAAGTTCAATTGGCTCAACATGACCCCTTTAGGTCATGTTAAAGTCAATAGGCAAGTTAGGTCTAGTTGGCCAAGAGATTTGGTCAAGTTCCACAAGTGATTTGGGATGGACTTGACCCATTAGTTTCAATCAATTTGGCTTAGATCAAGTTTTGACACATTTTGGCCCTTTAGGTTAAAATTGGTCAACTTGGGTCAAATGGGCCAATAGGATTAGGTTAGGCTCAAATGTTGGCTTGGCCAAGTTCCAACATGGGTAATGAGTGAACTTCAATCAATGGTTTCAATCAATTTGGCATGTAGTTGAATTTGGCTATGTAAGGTTTCATTTTAGGTTAAGTGTTGACTTGGTCAACCTTTAGGTTTGACTTAGTTGGACCCAATTTGATTGATTAATCATCCTATGATGATTGTTGATCATGATGGGAGGCAAGTATGAGTTTGGTTCAATCCAATTTGGTTAGGATCAAAAGTTGGCTCATAAGAGTATTTTAGGCCACTTTGGGTCAAGTGAGCCTAAGTGGGTCAAATGGCTTTCTTGATTTGAAATTGATTGATCTTGTATTTGGACTTATGATTGAAATATAAATCCACTTACAAAGGTTTGAAAGTCAAATAGATTTTGATCCATTTGAAAATTTCATATTCAAAGGAAGAATATGCAAGAATTTTGGGTTTGTTTGATTTGGGTTTTGATTGAAGGATTGGAGTTTGGATTTATATATGAGCTAATGATTGTAGGATTGATTGAACCATGAGAGAAAATCAAGAGTTTGGCTTGATTTGAATTGAAGTTTAAGTTTTGGTTTGAAAGGCTTAGATTGGGGTTTGGGTGGATTTGAATTTGATTTTGGAGTTGATTTTGATTGTTTGAATTTATATTTCATTTATTTATGTGAATAAAATGAGAATATAAATTGATCATGAAAAATTTCAAGAATTTGAAGAAGTTTAATCATTATTTGGGCTAAATCCAATAAAGGGAATTTAAAAGATTTAAGAGAATTTTTTAATTCAAAATTTAATTTTAAAATTGGATTTGATTGATTTATATTTATATTTCATTTATATGTGAGAACATAAATAAGAATATAAGTTGATTTTGAGAAAATCCCATTAGTTTGAAATGGTTTGATCAAAGTTTAGGTTAAATCCATTAATTAAAATTAAGGGATTTAAGGGAATTTTATGCATTTTAAATTTAGAATTTAATTTTAGGGTTTGAGTTATATTTATATTTCATTTATATATGAGAATATAAATTAGGATATAAATAAGTTTTGAGGATATCCCAAGGATTTGAATAGGTTTGATGAGTTTAGAGATTTAAGTCCTTTAATGGAAAATTAAAGGGACTTAAGGAAATTTCATGAATTGATTTTAAATTTGATTTGATTTTAAATTTATATTTCATTTATATATGAGGATATAAATGGAAATATAAATGGATCATGAGAAAATCTCAAAGATTTGAATAGGTTTTGATCATGATTTTGGCTAAGTCCTGAAATGAACTTAGGAATTTTGATGGATTTTGATCAAGGGTTTCAATCATGGATTTCAATTATGGAATTGAATCATGAAATTGATTTGAGAAAATCAAATTGAATTGATTTGGAGTTTGACTTGAAGGAGGGAAAGTGAGGAATGGTTTAAGCTAAAGGGTTGGAGATTTTCCTAACACCCCTAAGGCTTGACCTTCTTCCTATGGCTAACTCTTGTAAGTCTAGTGTGTCCACCTAATCACTAGATGTGCCTTAAGACTAAGAGGTATCCTAAGCCTAAGATGGAGGTGGTGTTGAGAGCTCATTCTAAAAATAAGGTCAACAAAGAATAGGTGTGGTGTGACTTATAGGAACACATATATTGGTGTTGACCAAAATCAACAATCAAAGATCACAAGCACTGTAAACCATCTATCCCTGACCCAAGGAAAAGAAGGAATCCAGCATACTACAATGTGGCTCTACTTATGTTCAAGACATAAGAGAGAGGGAAGAAATCCACTAAGGGACAGAGTGAACCTTCCACTGTGGGAAGCAGGTTCAATCATTTACAAGGAGATGAAAGGTTGGATTTGATTTGAATCTCACCTAGGGAGAGATCTCCACTAAGAGAGAGAGTTGAATTTGTTTGAAATTTTGCTAGGTTTACATTTTAGGATAAACCCTGTTGGTTTGCAATGGGTTGTACTGACTAGTAGCCATGGAGGCTAAGACCTAATTCAAATTTACCAATCCAAAGTGGTAGTATACTAAGCATATAGTAGGACTAACCAACCAAAGGGATGCCTTTCGGTATGTAATAGTTGTACTTGGAAGAAAGCTGGGAATCACATCCTCCAAAGTAGAGATCTTGTCGGGAAATCTATTAATGAACTAATATTTAGTAATGAACTAATAATAATAATAATGAATAATAATAATGAACTAATAATGAACTAATAATAACTAGTAACCAAAAAACTAAAGAACTAATAAACTAAAAATAAATAAATAACTAACAAAACTAATAATAACTAAAATACTATTGGGGTGATTAGTTGCTTTGGGCAACAAATTGAATCAAGTTGTCGCTGACAATCATACTAGAAAGAATGCATCATAGTCTTACATCTTTGAAGGTGGAATGATTACCGTGGTAATCTGCTTGTGGAAAAACAAATTGAACCCGACCTAAAGGTGACTATGGAGAGAGTACTGACCTGGGGATTTATCTCAACTCAGGTAGTCAGGCAATTCCTATAGGAAGTTCTACTGACACAGCCCTAAAGATAGGATGTATGCTTGGGACAAGGGGTCCTTTGGGGGCTTGAATCTTAATCCGCAAGCGAAATAATTTTTATTTGCTTATTTATTTATTTTATTGTGGACCCTGTTAGTTTATGAGGGATCAAACTGAGAAGGAGCTTATATCAGCCTAGACTTACCTCAGATTTACTGAACTAAGGGAGTATTTGCACATCCACTGAACAAATTTTCCAACCACAGGGGTGGCTACTTGGAAAAAGGAACTATCCAATCCAAAAGTAACCCATGTAGTGTCTAAATGGGGTTGCAAAGGACTTGATCCAAATAGAGTGCCCATAGGGGAGAATGGCTTAATCCAACACCTGAGAAAATGGCATGCTAGTCATAAATTCAATAGGTATGTCCTACTCAAGGAGAAAGCAGGGGACTCATATCGCCAAGAGTGGTGTACTCACCGAAAGTACCAAGATAGAGAACATCAGCCAACCTAAGGTGCCCATTAGTTTGGAACAATCATAGGAAGAAGAAAGCTCGACTCACATCCTCCCATTATGGAATGGTGGGATAGTCTGCTTGACGACAGGTGCTATCCAACCTAGAGGGACCGAGAATGCCACCGGGGACTAATATCAAAAGTAGTCAAGAGAAAAGGATCCTCTTGGGACTTATCCTAAACCTCAAATATAAACCTAGTTAGAGCATGATGGCTAGTTCAAGAAGAAAGTACGGAACTCACATCTTTTAAACGAAGTCAATATGAGGTAGCTTACTGGATGGGTAGTAAAGCATACCATACTAACAAGGCACTTTTGATTTGCAATGATCAGGAAGAAATCGGGGACTTACATCCTCCAATAATGAACACTAGGGCAACATACTAGTGAGGTAGTATGTCTGACTAGATGACTAATGAGTGAGGGCTTGCTTGCTCTCATATCAAAGTAGCTTTAAAAGATTTGTATTTGTGCATGTGCAAAAAAGAAATAGGATGCCTCTGGGGTACTCTTGTACTTACCATAAAACATGTTGGGGAATCATGAAATGATGCCACGGATGGCAACAAGAATTCCCATTAAAAAAGGACGTCGCTTGGGTTCTCACACCTAACTTAGTTATGCTAATCAAAATAGGATGCCTTTTGGGTTCTCTCACACCTATTCTAAAGCAACGGAGATTGTGTTTGTGTTATGAAAGTGGGATAGGATGCCACCGGGGACTCTTACACCTATCCTAAACACGTCATGATGGATTCAAGACAAGCAAAAGAAAAAGATAGAATGATGATATTATTTTTTTTAATGAATTATTTTCAAACAAGTTTAGTTTCAAGGGTAATATTTCTTTAAATAGAGTTCATTAATTGGAAGCATTAGGTGTTCCCCTTTACAATCAATAAGCTGATAAGATCCTCCTTGATAGGCCTTCTTTATGACATAGGGGCCTTCCCAAGTGAGTTCAAACTTGCCTCCCATCTTTTGATGTTTAACAATTGGTCTCCTTATGACTAACACAAGTTCTCCTACTCGAAAAGATCTATGGTGGACCAGCTTGTTGTGAGCTTGAATCATTTTGGCCTTGTACAACTCGAGGTTTTGGCTCACCTGTAGGCGACTTTATTTCAAACCTTCGAGCTCTTCTAACCTTAACTTTGCATTTTGCTCTATAATGATCTTGCTACCCAATGTCATCCTTAGTGATGGGAGTTAAACTTCTAAAGGAAGAATGGATTTGGACTCATACACTAAGGATAATGAGGTAGACTGAGTTGAAGTTCGGTATGTAGTGTGGTTGGCCCACAAGGCTTCAACCAACTGCTTGTTCCACTGTTGTTTGTTATCATCAAGAGTTTTCTTTAGTATCTGGATGAGAGTTTTGTTGAATGCTTCTGCTAAACCATTAGCTTTGGGGTAGTAGATGGTGGAGTATCTCCAATCTATACCATGTCATCTGGCAAAGCTATTGATCTTTGTGCTCTACCATTATGAGATATAATTCATCGAGGCACACCAAACTTATATATGATTTGGTTCTTGAAAAACTAAAGTACATGGTGAGCTGTGACCTCTTTGAGTGGGATGGCTTCTGCCCACTTGGAAAAGTAGTCTGTGGCAGCTAAGATGAATTGATGCCCAATGGAAGAAGGAGGATCGATCGAACCTACAATGTGATACCTAACACTCAAGTGGCCATGAAGCTAATGTAGGGTGTAGAATATTGGGTGGAGGACCACACCGCACCGATGGTATGGTATCTCCTAGCTACGTCCATGCAATCTATGATCATAGATGACCAGTAGTATCCAAGTCTTTTGATCTTTGACTTCATCTTTGGACCGAACTGATGTGCTCCACATAGACCTGAATGTACCTCAGTTATAATTCCATTAGCTTCATGTTTTTCTAAACAACATAACCACATCTGGTCAAAATACTGTCGCTACAGGGTCCCATCAACAAAAGCATAGGAAAGAGCTCTCTGTTTCACCTGATGGGCTTGAGATTTCTCTTGAGGTAGTTTGCCGGTGTTCAAGTAATCTATGAATGATTGCCTCCAATCTAGCTCCTTATTTATTTTGGCAATGACAACCGTCCCGTCAAGAGAAAGTATCTCGATGAGTTTAGAATCAATAAGAGATAAGACTTGTCTATTTCGGACCTTTATTGAAATGGACTTATCTTTCAGACATGCCAACTATTTGGCAAGTTTCTCCAAGGCATCTGCTATTGCATTCTCTATGCGGGGAACCTTGTAGATAGTGACTTTGAGAATCTGGGCCAACAGCTTCATGGTATACTCGTAGTAATGATAAAGCTTAAGCTTGAGGACCTGGTAGGACCCGACATTCCTATAGAGGGAGACTGCGGTAAGCTGCATAGGAAGGTGGTGGATAGCACCTCCATGCATGAAAAAGACATCAAATATGCACCTAATCGAGAAGGAGGTAAATTCATCAGGTGCCATTGAAAGAGTTGTGGCTCATGCTTTGGATCTTCCCCTACATCGAAGGATGCCATGGATGGAAGCTCGGATGTATATAGATATGTATGAGCTTGAAGATGGCATTTTGCTTCAACTCGCGAAGATCCATTTCAATGAGGTCCAAAACATTCATCAACAAGAATTAAAACAAGTTGGAAGGTACGTAGTTTTATTATTTATTTTATTAAGGGGATTTATATATCGCACCACATAATTCTTTTTATACATATTTATATATTTAACATCTAAAATTTAATATTTACTTATGAAATACATCTTCTCATGCATTTTGATATGATTGTAACTCTAAAGTATTATATAAGTAAATGTCTTAAATAAGTTGTAAATAAAAACTCCAAAATATTTAAAAAATAGGCCAGAGCACACCTTGGAGGGGCAGTGTGACCTACTAATGTGGTAGCTTTCCATATGAGATCATTTATACTATAACGCACTACAATACAACAGATCATGAAGCACTTTCTTTGCAAGTCTTTCAAAATCTATTTTTTAATGAGAATATTAACCATCATTCACATTGTTTTTTATTGAAATTAATAGCTGGTGGATAAAATTAGATCCGACAAAATTATATGCTTCTCAAGAAATAGGCTTATAGAATGCTTCTTTTATGTTGTTGGAATTGTCCATGATCCTGATTATGGGTTTTGCCGAGAAAACATACTCAAGTTGGTATGTTGGTTACAACTATTAATGATGTTTATGATATCTATGATTCTCTTGAAGAACTTAAGCTCTTTAGCCAAATTATTGATCGGTTTGTTTCTTTATCACTCTGTTCACCTTTCTTTTTTTTTTCATTCTAAAATCAATTTGGTCATTATAACATTTTGCTTATTGTATTTTCTTATTTCTATGAATTATTTAGATGGGACATAAATGACATCGAGAACGCCCGTGATTATATGAAGATTTATTTTCTACCCCAATGACACATAATGGAGTGGAGTCAACTTTCTCTCAATGATAGATTGGAGGTCATGCCTAGTATTAAAAGAGTGGTATTTTATCTTTTTCTCTTCTCTCTCTCTCTCTCTCTCTCTCTCTCTTATATATATATATATATATATATATATATATATATATATATATATATATATATATATATATATATATGTACACACACTTAGAGTTGGTTCTCAGATTTGAATGCAACATTCCAAATGCACGCTTTGAATATTTCAAGCGTTTCGTAGTAAAGTAAAATTGTAATGTAATGCATTTCAAATACACTATTATTTGAAATCAGAAAGAATTTCAAACATCGGCCAATATAGTGATGCGGCCACTACCGCCTCATGGCCCCATATGCCGTAGAGCCACGGTGATTGCGATGAGCCGAGCCGTCGCCTGCCAAGCCGTATTACCGTCATGCCGCCATTCCGCTATTAGCCGCCGCAGCCGACTAAAACCTTACTTTAGATTATTTTTTTGTCAACCAAACAAAAAGAAAACAAAGTCATGAATTTGCAAAGCTCTCAACCAAACAACTATAAAGTAATCCTTTACACTAAATTCCTTTACATCGATTCCTTTTACATTGCATTAAATGTAATAAACAAACATATAGAATCGATAAAATTATCGTTCAAATTGCAGCCGATTTATTCAAGGCATTCCTAGTTGAAGCAAAGTGGCATAAGCATAGATACATTCCAACACTAAAAGAGTACTTGTCAAATGCTACCATCTCAGAAGAGCCATGTCATACTTGTTCATGCTTATATCTTGCTAAAATGCAACATAACAGAGGAGGCGTTAGCAGCTACTAGAGTTTCCAAATATCATTTGATTACCATCCTTAATCTTTCGCCTCGCAATGATTTAGCAACATCATCGGTTAGCATGCAACCAAATTTTGACATTAATATATATATATACATATATATATGTTCATTGGTTTTTAATCATGCAAAATTAAATATACAGGTAGAGCAAGAGAGGTAATGTAGCAACATCAGTTCAATGCTACATGAATGAAAAAAGAGCTTCTGAGGAAGAAAGTCGACTGTACATATCAATATTAATAAGCGATGCATGGAAGGAAATGAACAAGGAATATACTACTTCTAATCCACAATTCCCTCGACGATTCATTGATGCTTGTATAAATCTTGCAAGAATGGCGAGCTTCATGTACCCGCATGGAGATGGATTTAGTTCTCCAGGAAATCACATTAAGGTTTCCATAATGTCATTGCTCCTCGATAGCATTTCTATTAATTTTAAGGAGAGGGATCGTAGCCTAGATCTAGTAATTTAATCAAGCAATAACATTGATATGGCACTTAAAATACTACTAGTCGAAGCACGAATCTTGATGCTAAAAGCAAGTGAATCGTAAATTGAAACGGTCGATCAAGCACTTAAAATATTATTGGAAACTTTGGGACATCAATTCCCTAAATAGCTCTTAAACATGGAGTGTTTATAGTCAAATCTCTTGACGCAGTCAATAAGCCCAAGATCCCATAATTCACATTATTTGAGCATTCAAATACACAATACATCATATGATCAAGGGAATCATCATGAGTCATGATGAGAGAGTGGTTTGATTTTTGTATTTACAGAGACGTCACTCCTCCAATCTATAAATAGCCTCTCATTCCTCATATGAGGGGGCCAAAGCAAGAGGGAGGAGAGAGCTCTAAAGCTTGAAGATCCTCCAAGCACATACCACCACTGACCGTCGCCAACCACCACCGCCAGCCCGATCCTCGCCATCGTCAATCTTCATCGGCCTCCATCATGATTACCTTAATCGTCAATGGTTGTTCTCCACTGTTCACCATCATTTGCTATCACTATCAACTATTACACCTAAACGACTATATATTATTGTTGTTCGATTTTGGGATTCACTTGTCACTCTTCATACAATTATGTAATCCCGTTATCAGGAAAACTTATGCTCCAAAATAAATATATAGTGGAAGCATTTTACTAGGCTAGGCCTCATGATTTTTTCTCTCTTTTCGAGATTTTTCATGTAAAAATTCTGGAGTTTTTCTATTCACTCTTTAAATACATGTGTGCCAAATTTGGCAATTAACTTTCACTCTACCGAATCGGTTTTCAAATTTGGTGTCGTCGGGAAGAGAACCCTCAATCATAATTTTGTGAACACCATCATGGCCAATAAGCAAGACAGAATCAGCCCCCGCTCAACTCCCGCCACATAACCCTTGAATCAAGGACGACAACCTTCGCCACTTCCTCGATAGCGTGGGGGCGCCGATGTGATTCTCTTTAGAAGATTGTGTGTGCCAATGGAAGAGTCTCAAATGAGATGATCCAACTTTTGTGAGGAATACAATACCACTACAAAACACATCTCAAGATCGATCGCTGGAGGTCAAATGCTAATCTCTCGACGATGAAGTTCCTCCGCTTCCGCACTGATGTCGATCTCCTTAACACTACTTTTACTATCCATCCATCATAACTGACCGCTAATCCACCAATTATTGGATAGCATGGCACGTTCATCCTCTGACTCCACTCATCTTATAATGCATAAATGCTTAATGCAAGAAAAATTTTACCTTGAAGATAAAATCATCCTCCCCTCACTCCGGATGAGGAGTCATCACCTTTGAGCAATTCTTCAACATCCTATTCCTGAAGGTTTCAAGCTTCCAGCATTGATTCCTATGATGGAAAAATCATATAAAACATATCGACCATTGACCATCATGCATATCCAAGGAGCTCCTCACACTACTTGCCTTTTCCAACACCGCAAGCTCGCATTGGTTCTACTCCCTCCCAAGGGAATCTATCCATACCTTTGATGAACTCGCCAAGATTTTTATAGAACAGTTCATTGCAAATCAGAGGATCATTAAAGATTCCTCCCATCTCTCTAGCATTCGTCAAAATGAGGGTGAATCATTTAAAAAATACTTCCAGATTCTCCTAAGCTCGCCAAATACCCGGTGACTTGAATTACTAAGAGGAGTTTTCCTTGGGGCTCCATGGCCTTTCTACTAATATATGAGAGACCGGCCGCTATATATAGACTTGGTTGTGTGGAAGCTGATTCATGAGGCTATTAATGCCCATCAAAATAATTTGAACAATCCAAAAATGTAAGAGTGCTCTAGATCAATAATCCCATGAAGCAACAAGGTTATGATCTCTCCACGATCAACGACGAAATGATCTGAATACACACCGAACACATCTTGTGTTAACATCTTGTTGGCTATTCGAGATGAAGAGACCATCAAGGCACATCCACCAAAACCAAATCGTGAATATTATCACTTCCATCAAGTCATGGACATATTTGAGGTGTAAATAACTTAAAAAAGAAATTGAGAGGCTCATTCAACGATATCACGCCAATTTGTGCAAAACCAACCAGCCAAGCAAACATAACTCCAACCGGGGCAAACACAATCTAAATAATAGTAGTTGGAGAAATTGAAACAATTTCAAGTGGGTCACTACTATCTAATCAAGTCTTCATCACCACCTTTGAAGAACTGGAGTTAAACAAATCTTGTATTAATCATTCCATCACTTTTAATAACTGGAAGGAGTCCAAGTTCCATCAAGATCCTCTTATGGGATTGGTGACCCCGTTATATCATAAGAGAATTTTGATTGATAATGAGAGTTCCTGATATATTTTACTCCACCTTTCTTAGCATGGGTTTGGTTAAGGAAAAACTTTAACCGCAGATATATTTTTGATAATCATTACAGTGGAGGGGACAATCACCCTTCCCGCGTTCTCAAAACAAGTCACTCTCCAATTCATAGTGGTCAAGTCAAATTCAACATACCATATTTGGAAGACTCCTCCAATCAATCTTGATCTTCGTACTCATCTTAAGATAAAATTTCAAACTCCCATTGGGGTTGGAGAATCAAAATCAACAAATAACACATGTTACCTCAAACAAGCAACCATGCCCTCGTGACTTTCAACATCGAGAATCTTCAAGATAAAGAAGTACCTTAGAGGGTTTTGCCTGTAAAGATCGCTTCCCACTGCTATCGATGATCAACCATCAAGCTATAACTAAAGATCCAGAGGAAAAAATCATCCCTAGAACTTGAAACATGGAGGGTCTCCAAAAAATGTTATATGTAATCCTTGGTGTATAAATATTATAGTCTTTAATTTATCCCGCTATCTTTCTTTTCCTCCACCTCATGTCTTTTATTAACTTTCTCTAAAAATGTATCTCATCCCTTTTGTTAAGTTATCTTGTGATAATATTGTATCACCAACATTATCAAAGTAATGAGTTTATAGCTTTTCTTACTTGTTTCTTCTTCATTTAATCCGAGAAATATACAACTCACGTTGTATCTTCCAGCATGATCAATCCCAAGGGGACATCGCATCGGTAAGAAGTCAAGTAACACTTTGATACCTGGATAGTCAAAAGGTTTTGGTGGACATCCCGATCTCTTCCATATAGTTTCAAGTCACACTCGACAAACAACCTCGAAAGTCAAAATCTCGCATCCAATTCTCTTTCTTTGTTAACGCATCGAAGTCACACTCACAAACAACCCGAGATAGGTCAAAATCCCGGATTCAACCTCTCTTCCAGTTAACGCCAACGAAGTCACATCGACAATAACCTCGATAGGTCAAAATCATACGAATCGCCACCGACTATTATCATCGGCCACCATGGTATTTCATCACCATAGACGCTAATCGCCACCGCCGACGCCATCCGTTCGATGACCCCGACGGCCGCCAACCACCATCAGTACCGCCACCAATCGCCGATAATTCTATCGACATCCTCGCAAGCTAGTCCGCTGATCACATCATCGCTTGCCATACCGAAGCCGCCGTACATTCGTCATTTCATCACCGCTCGTTTACCATCTCCGAACTGATGACGAGATTAGTTGACACCTCTTTCAAGGGAAAATGAGTCTGATGAACTACGGGTTCACCAATGGACACTCTTCAAGGTTTGAGGCTTGTATGAATCACTCGATCGTCAAACCCGCCGGTCCAGGTTGTAATGAATATACATTAGAATCCTTTAATGAGATTTTGTTAGCATCCCAATAAAAACTCATTACCATTCCCAACATCACTCTATTTTGATCTATTTTATCATCTCGCCCATTCTTATGTGTTGATCTTCACAATGAGTCATGCCCGTAAGATGAATTCGACGACTTATTCAATATTGAAACCGTGACACCGGACTTCATTGAAATTCGATCGATGAACATACTTCACCATCGTGTTTAGAATGTTAAAATTGATCAGAGTATAAATATTTCATAATCTAACGGTCAATTGAATCAATAGATCAAGCAATCACTGTACCGACACGTATATCAAAGTCGGGAGGCTGCAATGATGCTCAATCGATCTTCATTCGCAAAATTGATTGTGTCATTGATTTCAAAATATTGAAATCTATCAAATGAGACTATCCATGCTTAATTTGGATGAGTCTACGCGAATGTTGAACTATCGAAAGTGACAATCAAGTTGGAGCGAAATGATCCACTCAAACCAAATGACCTTGATCTTGAAATTGGCCATTCAAAATATCAAAATTAATTAGAATTGCTATTTCATATCGATCAATTATTATCCAATGAAAAAAAATAAATAGAATAGACAATTTCACACATATTGAAGTCAAGAGGCTTCGACGCTATCCGAATGAGCTCCTTTCGTGAAACGGACTGCTCCGTTATTGTCGAAACATTGAAAACTATTGAACAAGACCTTTCAGAGTCGATTTGATCATGTGTGAAGAAAATGGAGAGCCTTGGAGTGTGATGATGTTTAAATTAACCTTAAATTTGCTAATACCTCATGTCCTGAAAACCTCGACAGAAACAGACTACACCATTGAATGTTGACCTCCATATATGACATAAGTTGAGTTAACTATAAGCCAAATCAAGAACTTTTGATGTAACACTATAAATTAGAGCTAAGATGCACTAAATATCACCAAAAAAATAAACGATCTCCATTGATGAACTAACTTTTCCATCACATTCGTAACATAGAAATTGGTCAAAATATAAATATTTAACCAACGATCAACCATCAAGTGATTGAGCTATCAATGTGTCGACATACATGCTAGAGTTGGGAGGCTGTGATGATGCCCAAATGACCTCCGATTGATGAATAGACTTTGTCATCACATTCAAGACATCAAAATTGGTTAGAATATAAATATTACATAATCTAATGATCAACCGATCAAACGATCGAGCTATCAATATGCGATGTATCGAATGGGATGATTCAAACTACCTCTATTCATGAAATTGATTGTGTCGTTAGTCTCAAAATATCAAAACCTTCTAAATAAGACTATTTGGGCTCAATTGACAACTCAATGTTGAGTGGTTGAAAGTTTAATGCACATTTCAACGAAATTAATCCAATTCGGCGCTAACAACCAAACGTCCAATCGCACAAAGCTATGAATGGAATATCAAATTTACTTAGAAATGATACATATTATGTGAGTTTGATTTTAGCAAGATTCTGATCTCAATGCAAGCCATAAAAAATGAAAATCATGTGTTTATTTTAACTCAATTAGACACAATTTTAATAATTGATTTATCCTAAAATTAATTAAGAATTTTAAAATATGATATGAAGTTAATTAAGTTTAATTTGGATAAAA
Organism: Cymbidium sinense; assembly: GCA_021442155.1. Taxonomy (NCBI): domain Eukaryota; kingdom Viridiplantae; phylum Streptophyta; class Magnoliopsida; order Asparagales; family Orchidaceae; genus Cymbidium; species Cymbidium sinense. Next base: position 88,214,588 of record CM038220.1, read on the forward strand.
AAGAAAAATTAATTAATTAAGGGCTTTAATCCCTATTTTCTCCCATACACGCTCGATCCTCCCTCTCACGAACAACAACCGCAAGCCCTCATTTGATTTTCCTCAACCATAAGAAATCGCTCCTACTTTTCATTTTCCCACACTCTCGTTTTCAAACGGAAGGAAATTGAAGTGGCAAGCATCGACTCTTCTATTCCTTCTCCCGCTTTTGAACGATAGACTACTCATTTCTAGCAACTCGTAAGCACCCGAGCCTCCCCACTCGTCTTGCTGCTGCCGAATAGCCCTAAGGTTAGAGGATTTGCCCATTCTCTCGCCTCTCTCTCATTTTTCCAAGCGTAAGCATCTCCTCCTCTAGCCTCCTTATTCTCTCAAACCTCCCTTCCTCCTGCAACAATGGTTCTCATCAAAGAATTTCAAATATGTCGATGTTGATAACACTAAGAGTATGAGTTGGCTTTGTTATACACGATGAAGATGGAGCAGCAAACACAAGTAAGGAAGAAGGGTGGAGATATTGAAGAGCGCATCGTTTGAAGATGATTTCAGTTCTTGGCCAAGATATTGAACACAGAAAAGAGCATGAAAAGAGATATTGAACACAGATCTAAGGGGATATCTATCGACATCGTATGCTTAGTAAAATAGATATTGAAAATGCTTGCTCAAACAGTAGATCTAAGAGGACATTGAAAATGCTTGTGTTTGATATCTCAAATACTAAAATTTATGTACAATTTGCATGTGGTCTAAGATGATATTGAAGGGGGTATGTCCACAGATCTAAATTCAAACCATTTTCCACTGAGGACCTAAATCTGAAAATTACACCAACATCAGGGCGAGTTTCTTCCTTTTTACTCTTAGTTCAAAGGTCCATATGACTTCCCATTGTTCACTATGATCTCAAACCTTCAAATACACTTCTAGATAAAGATTGGGAAGCACATGTTAGCGACTTTGGCACTTATCGCATGCTCGGTGTTCATTTACCCAAGAATCTAACAATTCCACTTTCAAGATTTCAAGGAACCATAGGATATATGGCACCAGAGTTTGCTTATATGTGAATGGTGACCACAAATGTGGATGTATTTAGCTTTAGAGTGGTTATGATGGAGTTCTTCACCAAAAAAGGCCAATGGGGATTACAGGAGAGGATGGTGTGCCACTGACCTTGCATCATCTTCCAAAACAAGCCCTCGCTAATAGAGTTTATATAGCATATTAGCATAGAAATTGACTTCCCTACTCGCACTACCCATTCCTTTAACTACTGCTCTTCCAATGTTAATGATATAGTGAAATAGTTATGGATGCATGATGTGAATGTGAAAATTGTATATGCATATGCTTGTCATTATGCAGATTTGAAGACCTCGTCATGCTCATGAGGGCGTGATGAGATGAAAATCGGCTATGGTAATGCAAGAAATAACTCACTATGCTCATCAAGGTGTATCGAGTAAGTCTACTATTTGATAAAGATGTATGTTGAAAATGTTGCTATAGAAGAGGCAAGGAAGGTGTTTGATGAAATGATTGAAAGAAAAGATTGTATATGGATGTGCTTGTCTTTATGCAGGTTTGAAGGCCTCGCCACATTCATCATCGTATGAGATGAAAATGTGAGGTGTTTCAAAACACCAACCATCACATCGGGCATGATGAGTAGCCTAAAACTGCTAATGTGACACCCTTATGCTAAATGTCGCTAAAATTTTGACAAAACTTGACTTCAAAAAAAGGGGAGAAGAATATATATATATATATATATATATATATATATATATATATATATATATATATATATATATATATATATATATATATATATATATATATATATATATATATATATATATATATATATATATTTGTTTTATGCAGTGATCAAGGTCTTGTTTTTTGGGTAATGAAATTGAAATTCGGCTAAAAAATACCAACCATTACACTCATCGTGTGATAGCCAAACAGCTATGTAGCCCTTATGCAAGGACGATGTCGAAGTACTATCAAAATTCAAATTAAAATTGAAGACTTAAATAAATTCAAATGAAAATCATCTAAACTTAAGTTAAACAAAAAAGATATATAATAAATATAAAGATAAATGTTAAATCAAAGAGAAATAGAGTGAGAGGACTTAAAGAAAAATTTTGATAGAATAACACTTATTTAAAATGTAAAATTTGAGAGGCCAATACTAAACTCACAAAAGACTCATAAAGTTTGAAGTTTGATTTTTAATAATCATGAAATTTGATGTGGAGTCGAGGATAAATACATATTAGATGTTCATTTTATGTAAGTAAAGCTTTAACATTTGAAATGTTAAATTCATTAACAAATAATCAATATAAATAAAATCAATTGAATTTAAATAATCACAACATCAAGTGAATGGATTTCAATTAATACCAAAGAATGAAATGAATATAAATTCAAATGTTCAATTTTAAATTGAAAATAAAAGTGTGTGTAATTTGATAACTTTCTTATAAGCACAAGTTCAATAGCAACTCATGAGCAACCATGAATGTAGCATTTAAAAGATCATTTGGATCTTGCATTTAAAGAATTTGAAGCACTTGTATATATCTATTGTTATCTTCAAAATTAATGAAATCCACAAAATGACTTATAATTTTCCAATTAACAAGTGAATTGTGTTCTAATTCATATTGAATATATTTGAAATGGAGAAATATAAATAAGCTCAAAATAATATGGGAATTCGCCAATGCTATCTTATTGAATGTATATATTGTAGTATCTGATTCAAATTGAAGAAGGCTTCAATTGAGGTTGATATGGGATCTATAATATGTCCAATGTCTACTTTCAAGTAAGAGTAGAACCCAAATGCAACCCTCAAAATTTAAATTAAGATGTGAATATAGGATCATTTGCCATCCTTTCATCCAAACTTTGACTTATTTCGCTACCTAGATCTACAATTTTTGTAATAGAAGATGATACTAAATTAAATTACAAAATCATATTTCCTTAATGAAATTATTAAATTTTAAATTAATGATTTTATTAATCAGATGAAATTATGTTATAATATACATATGCTTCATAGAGATTTAAAGTGCAAATTTTAATATTTGTGCAAACTAAATAAATTAAATAAAAAGTACAAATCAATCTCACAATTTAAATATAAAATTATCTGTTAAATAGCAAGTCAACACTCCAATGCTTAAATTTAGGTTCAAGATGTTGCAGTTGCATCATTGTCTTAGACCGAGTTCAGGATAACAAAACCTAAACTCTAATATTTTAAGCCAACTTAATATCAAAGCTAATTTATCATAGATAGATCTAATCTCTATCATTAAATTAATGAGTAAGATCAAATACAAATCGATGATGCTGTGGACAAAGATTTCAATCAAGGTATACCTACCATCAAATTATGTTTACCTCAAATTAAATTAATCAAAATCAAATGTTAACTCAAATATAATATTTAATAAATCACTAAGCTATAAATGCTTAAATGAAATTCAATCTCTAAAACCTAAAGCTAAAAAACCTTTTGCTAATTTGTTAAAGGTGACAAATTAAGAAAACTCTAGCTCACAAAGGAGTCAATGTCAAATCAAGTGTTCTACTATGTTTACTCTTAATCAATCTCATGCTTAAGGATGTGGTCTGTCTTATTCATTTATGGCCAAAAAAAAACCCCATTCCAACCTCCACGATGGGTCCATGTGATGTCATTATATTATGATCAACATCATAGATATGCTCAATGATTTGAGAATCATGCTATTTGATAGGAAAATCTTCAACTAAGGTATTTTCTTGACAAACACCATGGCTAATTGATTCTTAGCACGAACCCATGTATTAGATAAGAATCTCACAAATTAAATACAATCATGACTAAACTACCAGCATATTGATGACTAATAATGGGATCTAGGCACATCATCATTAACCATCACTTTGTTAATGAAGATGAATTTTATAAATTGTTCTAAAACTCCACATGTCTACTATATGTTACGCATTAAGAAATCCATGACTAGCCTTAATCAAACCTCTCAATATGAGAGGGTAATTAATAAGGGCTCTCTTAAGAAAGGAAAGAGAAAAGTCCTCACAAAATGGGGTGAAAGGTAGTCTTATCTACTATCTCTTTACCTTCAAAATTACAGTCAACATTTTAAACCATACACTCTTCATTGAGAGATCATGGCAAATTTCAAGCACATGATTTATGACTCATCACGACATTTCTTTCCATCTTGCTAATTGAATTGAGCATAAGAATCTGAAAGAAAGGATAAAAAAAATTGAAATATAAAATCAATTATCAAGAAAATGAAATCTCACCAAATGTTAATGACTAATCTCAATTGGGTATTGATGGATCAGAACACTGCATCATGGGAGCAATATCTGCGAATGTGACAAGGTCCACAAAAGGAAAATAAATATAGAGGCTAAAGCCTCAGAAGAAGTAACACACAAGTTTCTTCATCCGGAAGCAAGCTAACAGAGATAAGGAAGAGAGAAATGCAACTACATGCTCAACAACCATTATTTAAGAAAAAATTGTACAAATTTATAGAACCCAAGCAGTGTTCCAATCCATAACAAGTTTGACTAAGATGGGTAAAAGGGACAACTCTCGGTCAAATCAAATAGTCCTTTTGGAGCTGATAACATCAGGTTTTAGCTTCTATAGTGAGAAAACTCAAAGTTATATATGAAAGAGTGCATTAGGTCCTCAAAGTTGTAAAGGAGGAAAGGACTGATAAAAAAATGAAGGTCCAGTCCTCAGAGAGGCCAAAGTTGCTCCTCCAACAACCTCGACAAGATGTAAAACAATTCAAGTCTTGCACGGTGAGCATTGGGATGTGAAACTTAGACCACTTGTCTAGGAATCAGCCTTCAAAAGATCTCAGCAAAATGGTAAGTAAATTTGGAGGCCAGAACCTTAAAGTGAAACTTCCTTAAAGAAAGACAATGACATGACATTTGGACTATACTCCCATAAATTCTTATGCACTAATATTTGGATCAGTCTTGCCACTTGAAGTTAAACTACATTCACTTATAATAGCCATTCAACAATCTTACCTAAGATGAGAATGTCTTTATGGATGGAAGAGCTTGATGCTTAACGAGGTCGCTCCAAGCTCAACAAAATTTAGAAGTCTATTGAGCAAGGATGTCCAAAGCATTCGATCATACAACGCATCCTTAAATTTTTCAAGAAGGAGAAATGGTCCTTGTGTTGAAAAGAAAAATTATTCCTAATCGAAGAATTGGTGGCAAATTTGAGCCTAATGGAGAGGGCCCTTTTTGTTATCAAAAGGTGTATCGAGGGGCATACCAACTCATTGATCTAAATGGAAAGGCCAATGACACCAATTAATGGTCGATACGAAAAAAGTATTTATACATGATAAATACATTCTCAGGTAATGATAAAATCCTCAAAGATAGGGGATATTTTTCATATATTTATTTAGGTTGACATTGTGCTTCATGCGAGATCCCTAAATAAATATATTTACTCAAAAAAAAATTTCCTAAAGTTCTCTTACAGAGGGCATTTTAGATCTTTATACATAGATAAAATCATTACATGTTAAAACCCTCTTAAGATTGCATGTATCAACTCATGCATTGATATATTGTTTTAAATTATTTTAGAGGTTTTTCAAAGTGCTTTAGAATTTTCCCTGCAATGGGGAACATTTTAGATAATTAGCCAAGTTAAAATTATGTTATAAGATGAGATCTTAGAATATATTCTAGTTCAATTTGACATCAAGCTTTATACCAAAATCTTGAATATATCCATAATATTATTAAGTTGCATGTTCTTGAAATAAAAGAATCTATTTCTACATGAAAATACAACTCTAAATATCAAGAAAATACTTTTAAGATTAATCAAATGTCAAGGTCAAGTCAAACACCCAATTTTGGAAGCTTCAATCAACTAAGTTTGAAAACATCAACCTCTATATCCTAAAAGTTTAGGACATAGATGTTAAAGGTCAACTCAACCACCATGGTTAAGTTTGATGCTCTCCTCATTCAATAAGCCGTAAGAAAATTCCATAGTGAAAGAACTCTCGTTCCTTAGTCCGATAACTAAATCACCAACCCATCACAACTTAAGTCAAAGATTCGAGTAGGTTCTAAAGGTCAAACTCAACAAGCCTTGTGGTGTTTATATTTGTGTTGGGATGTTTGTGTGAGGGACACCAGATCTAGATGTACTCATTAGCATGATCGGTATGACATTAAGGAATAGTATACTATCTCAAGAGATAGAAGTCACTATAATGGACATAATCATCTAATGAGGACTAAGGCATGATGGGTCTTGGATATCGAGATTTTTCCCTAACTTTACAAGGAAAAGAAAAGTAGGGTTTATTTAAACCAAATTCATTAAATTCCCAATGGAGGCAAGCCTCCATAGTTAATTACGTCATAAGGGAAATGAATCCCTTAAGAATACTGAAAGTAGGTGATTCTTATCTCAAAGAATTCAAAGATAAGACTATCAAGTATTAGTTATATTTTTTGAAAATCAAGTGGAGAGATTAAAAGGGGAAGAGTTCTTATCAAAACCAAGGGAAATGAGTAGGAGATGATACTAGGAAGTCTAGTGAGTACTCTAATCTATCCTATGGTTGGTCTTTATATATTTGAAATTTAGAGGATTATTTGTTTGAGTTTAATTTTCATTAGAAATCTAGGACTTATAATTTCACAATACAAGATTATAAAAATGCCTAAGAGGTGAAAATTTATGCTTGTAGCCGGCAAAGAGAAATAATGACCTCAAATCCTAAATTTAGGGAGCTTTGGCAAGGGCTAAAGCACGACCTAAATCTAAGGTGAAAGTGGGCATCTGGTTCATCTCCATAAGAGAGAGTGAACCACCCAGGACTTATTACTCTGAGAGTAGCCAACTAACAAATCCTCCTATGCTTTAAATGCATGTAGGCAAGTCATATGCTTTGTAAGATGGTTAGTTGTTGTTTACTTGGAAGAGAAAACTAGGTCCTTAAACTCACTCCCTAAGAGACTAGATCATGAAGGGCATGAGTCATGACTTAAATCTAATGCAAATTTTGTCAAGTTTTATTTGATTTTTGGACTTTTATTTTTGACACAAGCTATAGGATTTTGTATGCCTAAATGCATGAGAAATTGTGTGTGCTAAATCGAAGAGAAAGATGTGTTTTTCCATCAAAGGCTTTTACAGGTTAAGCATTTATTCTCTGGCACAGATGGAAATACTCTCTTAGCAAGAGTGGAAGAATATGATATGCATGATATTACACATTCAATTATCCAGCTAAGGGATTGCTAAAAATTTTATAACTCAATTTAATTCCTAGGCTTTTATGTGAGGTTATGAATTATTTTAAAATTTTAGTTATGAGTTGTTAAATGGGATAGAAATTTTACTTTTATCCAAGGAGCTTAATCACATCTAGGCCACACAACAATCACCAATCATAAAGAAACTATGAAAGGTATGCTATTTCTAATGCATAAGCTAAACAAATCATCAAATAATTTTATAAAGCTATTACAAAAGAATAAAAGGCTGGTGCAGTCGGGTATCATTGTACAACCCGGAAAAAAATGTGGGCAGCCGAGCTCTACCATTATACATCCCGGTATAATGAAAGAATAATTACAATTATGAAATGATAAGTGTTATGGGGTCTTCATTCTTCATCCTCTATTCTTCACTTTTCATCTTTCATTTCTTCATTTTTTATTCGCTCCATTTCTTTCTTTCTTGGTTTGAGTGGGATGTAGTTTGGTCTAAAGGCATCACATGGTATATAAGATATGATCTTATAACCAATGCTCATCCTTAATCCCATGACATTTATCCTAATCCTAATATAAAATTACATTAAAAGGAAGGAAAGTAAATCTACACCGCAAAATAAATGTCAACACACACCATACAACCAAGTAGTTAGAATAATTTGGACTTAGCACCTATGGGTAACCAAGTCCCATCCTAACTTGGCTATGCTTAGGGGCTAGCAACGCAGAAAAAAGTATTTATATTCTTATTACAATGGCCCCTTTAAGCACAACTCATAAAACATGATTAGGCTAATCCCTAACATTCGTTATGCACATACATCATAACATTCGCCTAAATCAATGCATCACAAAACTAAACATTCATAAAAAACCATGCACCTCACATAAAGCTAGAAATGGTGACTTAGCCTAATGTGCATGTGTTAGAGCTTGTGTATGTCTAACTAGGCTTTAGAGTTATGCTAAGTGTGAGGGATTTAATTCATAAAGGGTTGATTTCTCTTTAAGTGGTTTAATTAATTTGAAGATTTTATTTAATATTTTCTTTTATTTCATATAGCCTACACTCGAACTATGTATTATAAAGAGAAGAAAAGAGAGGGAGTCTCTCTATATCCCTACCTTAAGTCATTTCTAAACTAAGTTAATTAATGAATTTCCTTTAGTGAATGATTTATTATGTGTTTTAATTAACCCTAAGTTTAGATTCACTCTAAATAGTCCTATTCAATGAGAAAGACATATTAAGATTAATTGAAATGGATTACTATCACATAACACACACTTATTTATTTCTTTCCACCATGTATATCATGCATATTAATAAATCCTAAAAATACTTATACATGTAATGTAAATCTTAACATACTTTTATGATGAATGCAAAGAAATGTATTTTGAATTTAAATGTTTCATTTGTTGATTGAATTATGAATGCATGTTTTTATTATGTAGAAAAGAGGGATTTTTCATCCATTAGCTAAACACACATTCACATGTATAAACATTATAAGTGAGTACAACGTCATTATTTTCTATACCACGTAGGTACAAGACCTACTTAGGCCACTTAAAGCTTCATACCTGGGATGTCCAGAATATACCACTTTTCTTAGATACATGTAAATGTGTGAATGACTATAAAGGTAAGAAAATCCATGCAAAATGTTATGCTTGATTTATTTGATTTATGATTCTTTATTCTTTGGCCACATCATACATGCATGTGTATAAGAATTTTAAGTGAGTCTTGCCATTATTTTTTTTATACTGGGGGTAATACACCTACTTAACTTAAAGCCTCACGGGATGTCAGACTAATATACCACTTTTCTTAAAATACACATAAATGTACAAAAGAACCACATGGGTAAGGAATCATGCAATAAATTATGTTTGATTTAGTTGTATGATGTACATGTGTAATATGAAATTCTTCCTAAGTCTTAACATGGAGATACATAGGAATGGATTTAGGTAAGTGTTATGTTCTTTTAAATGAGCTATAACTTGCAAATCCTATGTGAATCCATATTAAAGTAGGGAAAGAGAGCTTCATATTACACATCTTATATTCATTATCACATGCAAGCTTATAGATATTTATAATTAACATCACTTCATTTTAATAATTGATTTAGAAGTTTTTAAAATAGTTTTTTGATTTAATAGTGATAATAGCCACTCATATTTGATTTAAGTCAACTCATGCAATTTAAATATTTAATTAATTTTAAAAAAGAATAAATGTATGATTTCATATGGAAAGCAACATTTAGCATGATTGGAATGAAATAAAGGAATGTAAGCACATGATTTCATTCATCCTAATTAATTCCTAAGGACAATTAAATTAAACCAAGCTATTTAAAATAAACCAAAATTTTTTAAGACATTTTTACTTTTGAGTTTGATTTGATTTAAGAAATATGAGAAGGGTTTGATAATCCTAACCCATTTTCTCATGTGTGAATTAGTTTGGTTTAATGAAGGAAACTTAAGTTGATTTTATGTTTTGATTAGGTTAAGGTATGAACTAAATGAATTAATTATCCCTTACCTACATCACCTTAAGTTAATTAATAATAAGTCAATATGATATGCAACCACATGAAAAGTAAATTTGCAATGCTCCTAAGAAATGAAAGGGGCCTAATGCAATTGGCTTATGATTAATAGTTAATTAAGCTTAAGGGATATCGCTTAATTACTTTTATGATTTATCTCACACATGTGAGCTAATAATAATTTCATTACCTATCACTTTGGGTTATTGAACACCCAAAGTGCTACCCAAAAGTTCATTATCTCTCACGGCACGGGTTTCTTCACGTGGCTATTGTGTTTTCTAGAATAGAAAAGAAATGACACCACATAAAGTTTAGGAATATTTTATTTAGATCAAATATGACATTAAGGAATAAGCATATTATCTCAAAATATAAACATGCTCTCCTATAATAGATTCGATCTTTTTAATAAAAAGGCCCCTAAGGCTATTGGGTCTTTCGTGTACTGGAGTATTTTCTCCTGAACTACATGGAAAAGTAGAATAGAGTCTATTTAATCCTGGGATCATGGTTCCCTATAAAGGCAAGCCTCTATAGTTAATTACATCTTAGGAAGGGTCGCTTCATAAGAATACTCTCAATTAAAAAAATAAGTGGTTATTCCTAAAGACTACTAAGGTAGCTTTCAAAGGAATGATTTTGAGAAATTCAATTGGGAGAAGTCTGAATTAGAGAGAGTTATTTTTAAGAGTCAAATGGAGTGGAGTAGGAAATGCCTATTGATACTGGGAGGCCCAATAGATATTTCATTTATCCTATGATTGGGCTTCAAATTTGGGATTTAATTTTAGAATTCAAGTTATCATTTTCTTGGACATATAGGGCTTAGATTCTAGCATCACAAGACTGTAGAAATGCCTAGGGTTGAAGACTTATTCCTAAAAGGATGCTTTAGAACCTAGTCTGTGTGACACATGTCGATTCGACTAATTCTATCCTTGGGAATCATTGGCCATTCTCCTCACTTGAGGGAACTAACCTATCGACTCTTTCAGCCTTACAACTTGCGGAGAAGGTTACCTAACACCACCTAAGCATATTTTAAAACTATGAGGCTAAGTCATATGAATGCAAGATGGTTGGGCTATTATATTCTTAAGAGAAATCTATGAACCTAGACTCACTCTACCTAAGATCATGTAAAGTATGAAGATGCACCTAACTAATGCATATTTTTTAGATTTTTATAATTTTGACTCAAGATTCATTTTAGGTCATAGAATACAATTTATGCCTAATGAATATAATTAGAAAAAGATTATGGGCTAAATCAGAATAGAAGAAGGTATACTTCCATCATAGGCTCTCAAAGGTCAAGCCCAAGTTCTCTAGCAAGGATGGAAGCCCTTCATTAATCAAGAGTGAAACAATATGATTATATATGATATTAAAACATCTAGCAAAGGGGTTGCTATATATTTTATCTTACTTTAATGACCTAGGCTTTTATATGAATATTATGAGTTGTATTTATTTTTATGTTTCAATTGTTTAAGTTGGGTAGAAAATTTAGTTTATCCTATGAGCCTACGTTCAGGCATTCATCACAGCACAAACATAACACATAAAGAAATCTAAGAAAAGCATGTTGTTTCTATTGCACACCCAAAATAAATCTAGCCATATTAAATTATATAAGAAAAAGGCCAAGATAGCTGTATTATACACCGAAGAGAGAAAATATGAGTTCTACTCTTATACAACCCGAACTACAAGTTTAGATCTATGGGTCTTCTTTAAAAGTCTCCTTCTTGTGGGACATCCATCTGCTCCACAGGGGACCACCACACCATTCCCTTACCGCTAATCCTAGACCCCATAGATCCTAACATAATTCTAAGTTCTATATTTAAAATTAAAAAAGAAATCTTAAGCCATGCAAATGTTAGAAATACACACAACATAAAAGAATTTATATTTCACAAACATACAGCTTAGCATTATATTTTTGCCCAATGGACTATATTATGATTTTCGACTGCAAGCAAACAACAATTTTGTTTTATTTTTACAGGATCCTTTTAACATCGCAAAAAATATGTTAAATTTAGAATTAACATTTTAACATTTTTAAAATTAACAATAAAAAATCAAAAACATATCTAGTTAAAAAAAAGAACATCAAATCACACAATACATGAAGCACATCAACCAGATAAGAAACAATACTCATAAATGACTTAATGATTTAATCTAGTATAGAAAGTTGATTTAAGTTTAAGATCTAGTGGTTTGTGTGATTAAGTAGAAGTTCTACATCATCTTTGAAGTTTCAAGTTTGTTTGTTGGTTTAATTTTTACCTTTGTTTTGTTCAAATGATTACCATTAATTTTTCAATTTTTATGTTCATTTTATTTGTTTAAATTTGGTTGAATGAAGAAGAATGATTTCATTTTGGATGGAGCTCTTTCCATTCAACATCCTAAATCCTAATGAAGTTTCCAAAAGTCTTACTAAAATCCTTAAGTATTTTAATTAATCCTTTTGATTTCAATAATGTTTGGATTTGATTTATGTTATTTGATTTGTTTGAATTGCTTTGTTTGATTTAATTTGTTTGATTTATTTTATTTTGAATTAAGTTATATGGATTTCATTTGATTTGGCTTATGTTAATTTAAGTTTGATTTTATTCAATTTGACTTAAGTTACTAAATTATGAATTTGTAAGCTTAAGTTTGAAGTCCATTAATATGAATTAATACTTAGGTTTGTTCATAGATTATTCTTAACCTAAAGCACTTAGGTTAATTATTTGATCTAATTTAATTAACCTAGGTTTTAGATTCATTATTTAAATTCATTAAGGATGAATGATTTCATTAAACTTAACTTAAGTTGTTTAATTATGTTTGAATTTCATTAAGTCGATTTTCTTAAAACTTTGACATTTTGATTAAATTCTTTGACTTAGGAAGTTTTGATGAATTACCTAAGTATTTCGATGTTTATTTCAAATTAGTTCAATTTATTTGTTGATTCAATGAATTAATGATTCTTCTTAATTATTATTTAGTTCATATTGACCTAGAGATTTTGAAAATCAAGAATTCTAAATTTATAGGCCAATTGGGTTTGAGATAATTATGGAAAGTGGGGATACATGATAATTTTATGTTTCTAAAGTATCAGCTTGATTAGAGATGTAATCATGATGTAATTAAGGTTTTAATTATTTCATTAAAACCTAAATTAAACCTAATTTATTAAGATTCATTAAGGGATTTTATTTTTCAATTATTCTTCACTGAAATACCTTTCCAATGAGGGTTTATTCATAATTTTTAATTAACTGGTTGATTTATTATGATTTAATTTAGTTTAGGTTATTTAATTGAATTATTTAATTATTTTAATTACCTAATTGAGTTAATTAGTGATCTATTAGGTTCATATAGGGTTGATTAGGTTTAAATTAGTATTCTGACATTCATTAATGTTTATTATGTTTATTTAAGATTATTAGGTTAAAGTTTTCTAATTATTTCATTAAAGGGTAAATTAATTTAATTTAGGTTAAACACATGAAATTACTCTTGAATAGAATTAAATCCCAAAAAGTTTTCCTAAGGTTTGTTTTAAGGTTAATTTCCAAAGTTTCAAATTAATTGGATTATTAATTTGAGAGTAATTAAGGTTTAATTTTTTTCAATTAAACCCAAATTAAGGGAAAATTACCCAATAAAAATTGGGGATTTTAATTTCTATGGACTCCTCTCATTAAGATGAATCCATAGACCTTTTATTTGTAATTTTTTGATTTTTATTTGATTTTATATGATTTATTGAAGTTTCTATGATTTCTTTCATTAATTAAACCGTTAAGTAACAATCCTAACGATTTTTAAGTGGGGAGGGTCCCACACGGCATGTGTTAAAAGAGTGGGATTGTTTACAGACCATCCGTTCAAAGATCAGATGGTCCATATTGTCGGATAAGCCGGTCACGCGGGACCGCATGTCACATGGGATGTGCATGTCACATGCTAGTTGAAAATGCTGGACGATATTGGACCTTCCAATCTCAGATCGGACGGTCTGGATCGCCCCCACGGTCCTTAAGGGGATTCGTGGTTTATCTTGATCCGATCCAAATAGAAGGATCGGGGTCCGAGATCCTTCTTCTTCCTAAACAAGAAAACCCGATCGTTGATGGTTTTCATCGTTGGCAATCGCGGTTATGCCTCGATTTAGATCCCAAAATGATCAGTGATTGAATTGGGATCAATCTATATGGTTAAATCCATTTGGCATTCCAACTTTCTTTGAAAAGGCCCAAAACGGAAAGCTTGAAGAAAATAGTGCAGGATGTTAATGGCAAACCTAGATTTCATCTCTAGCGGTTGATTGATCCATAAGCTTTATATCAATGCAACGAAGCCAGCATTTGGCGGCTTATCTCCACGTGGTTTTCCCCCTTGATCGAGCTCCATAGCATAAATCTCAGCCTTGGTGGTTCTCAACCTTCCCGACACCAAATGATTTGAGTAAGGGCTTATCTCCACGTGTCTTCAATTTGGGGTGAAATTCCCTCCTTTGGATTTCACCATTAAAGGGTGCTCAGTTTTTGGCATGAATGAGGTGGTCGGGAAAAGGTATTGGATCAACTCCCTTGTCCTGAACCTAATGGGATGTTCACCGAGGTGGAGAGTTTCCTTCCTTATTTTCCATGAATGGCACTTGCTTTCTCTTCTTCTTATTATCATTTTCTCTTCTTGCTTTGGCTAAGGTTTTAGGCAAATTCTTGGAGGTTTTCCTTGGCCTTTTCCTCCATTGCCTTCACTTGCTGACCACCTCTTAAGAGGTGGCTTTTGTCTTGGAGTGTATGAAGTGGGAAGGAAAGATTTTGCATGGGAGAGATGGAAGAAGGAAATTAGCATTTCTCTTCCTTTTTTTATTTTTTTTGTTTTTTGCTTTTATTATTTCCATGCAATATGGTATTATCATCTTAGTCTAGATTAAAGTATGATATGCCCAAATTAATCTCAAAATGGATTTGAGATTAGATATTGTTTGAATTGTCTTGGGAATTTTATTTCAACCAAATGCTTTGATGCAAAGTATTTGGATTTAATCTTACCCTTTGAATTTGTTAGTTTATTTTTTAAACTATAATGTAATTGATGATTAATTGCATTATGATTTAATTTGAATTGATTTTAAATTTAATTTCATTTTAACTCATTTAGCTTAAATGGGGAGTTTGATTCAAATGGATGGGTTTGGATTTTATTCATTTTAATTTGGTTTTAATTTGATTTATTTGAGTTAATCCAAATTGAAAATTTGGATTGATTCCACCTATATCAAATAGGTTAGAATAAACTCAAAAAGATTTTCTACACTAGGTGAGGTGTCCTAAGCATTAAGAAAATCCTATTTGAGATTAGGATCTCCTAATTGCCAAATTAACCTCATCCAAAAATGAGGTCAATAAATGGACCCCATTATATGTAGTGGATTAACTAGAATACATGCACATATATTTGACAGATTTGATCAACATGCAAGTATAAACTTGGGGTTCCATTTCATGATTTTGATTTTGATTTAAATTTTATTGTGATTTGAATGTGAAATATAGGTATATGTATACATATCTTTGCTTTGGAGTGTGATTCATGTGATTAACTAATAAGATGTGGCCATTAAGGGCATAATCCATCCTAGTTAGCTAAAGAGAGGAGAGGGGTCTTTAAAGACATGATCCAATCCTCAAAAGCTATGCTTGGGAGAAGAGGATTGAAATGCTTGATCCTAATCCACAACACTTTGACTATTAAATAGGGTCACATGGACTTAATTCTATTTGAGTAGACCAAAGAAATGGGTCCTTCAATGGCTTGATTCCATTTCTTAGTTATTTGAATTAAGAAGAATCATTAATTCATTGAATCAACAAATAAATTAAACTAATAAATAAATATCAAAAATACTTAGGGTAATTCATCGAACTTTAAGTCAAAGAATTAAATCAAATATCAAAATTTTAAGAAAATCTTAATGAAATTCAAACATAATTAAACAATTTAAGTTAAGTTTAATGAAATCATTCATCCATAATGAATTTAAATAATGAATATAAAACCTAGGTTAATTAAATTTGATCAAATAATTAACCTAAGTGCTTTAGGTTAAGAATAATCTATGAATAAACCTAAGGTATTAATTCATATTAATGGACTTAAAACTTTAGCTTACATAATTTAGTAACTTAAGTTAAATTGAATAAAATCAAACTCCTTAAATTAACATAAGCCAAATCAAATGAAATATGTATATTCAAAATGAAATAAATCAAACAAATTAAATCAAACAAAGCAATTCAAACAAATGAAATAACATAAATCAAATCCAAACATAAATGAAATCAAAAGGATTAATTAAAATACTTAAGCATTTCAGTTAGACTTTTGGAAACTTCTTTAGGATTTAGGATGTTGAATGGAAATAGCTCCATAAAAAATGGAATCATTCCATTCTTCATTCTTGAAAACTTAAATACAACTTTATCCAAATAAAATGAACATAAAATGGGAATTAAATCATTAAGTCATTTGAAATGAAACCAACCAATGGTAAAAATTAAACCAATTCAAACTTCAAACTTCAAACTTAAACTTAAACTTAAGGCCTAGCAAAACTTACCACACAAACCCAACTGGATTTTTTTTTTAATCTCTGATATGTTGTGTTGTGCTTCACATCTGTGGTGTATTGCTTTAGAAATCTGAGCTTATTTGTTCATTAGACTGCATGTTAGGTATTTTTTAGATTTAACACTATTTTCTGAGGTTAAAGGGATCTCTGTAAAAAAATAAATCATAAAATTATTGTTTGCTTGCAAGAAAATCTCTTAATATAGTCCATAAGGGCTTGGCAAGCATGTAATGCTAAGCCCATATGTTTGTGAAATATAAACTATGTCTTTGTGTGTATTTCCTAACTTTTGCATGCTTTAAGATTTATTTTGAATTTTAAATGTAAATTTGAGCTTAGAATTAGGTTAGGATCTATGGGGTCTAGGATTAGTAGAAACCCAACCGGAGATGTGGTGGTCCCCGTGGAGCTCGATGGATGTCCATGAAGAAGGAGAATTTGGAAAGAAGACTCATAGATCTAAACTTGTAGTTCTAGCCAATAAGTGCGTAAACCAATTTTTCTTTCTTCCAGGGTGTACAGTAATACCCGGCTGCATTGGTCTTTTTCATATATAATTTAATTTGGCTAGATTTATTTTGGCTGCGCAATCGAAACAACATGCTTTTCTTAGGTTTCTTTATGCTATCGTGTCGTGATGGATGTAGGCTCATAGGATAAACTAAATTTTCTACCCAACTTAACCAATTGAAACATAAAAATAAATACAACTCATAATCTTCATATAAAAGCCTTGGCCATTAAAGCAAGATAAAATATGTAACAATCCCTTATTGGATGTTTTTAATATCATAATCATATTTCACTCTTGATTAATGAAGGACTTCCATCCTTGCTAGAGAACCTAGGCTTGCCCTTTGAGAGCCTTTGATGGAAGTACACCTTCTTATAATCTAATTTGGCCCATAATATTTTCTAATTACATGCATTAGGCATAAATTGTATTCCTATGACTAAAATGAATCTTGAGTCAAAAATTATAAAATCTATAAAATATGCATTAGGTGCATCTTCATACCTTACATGATCTTAGGGATTAGGGAGTGAGTCTAGGTTCATAGATTTCTTTCTAAGAATACAATACCGACCATCTTGCATTCATATGACTTAGCCTCATAGTTTTAAAATACGCTGGTGTTAGTAATAGCCTTCTCCGTGGTTGTGAGTCCAATAAGAGATAGGTTAGTTCCCTCAACTGGAGAATGGCCAATGATTCCCAAGGATAGAACTAGGTCAAGCATCGACATGTGTCAAAAGCACAGACTAGGTTCAAGCATCTTTTGGAATAAGTCTTCAACCCTAGGCATTTAGGTCTCGCTACTAGAATCTAAGCCAGATGTCTAAGAAAATGATAACTTGAATTCTAAAATTAAATCTCAATTTTAAAGGCCAATCATAGATGAAATGTCTATTGGGCATCCCAATATCAATAGGAATTTCTACTCTACTCCATTTGACTCTTAAAAATAACTCTCTTCAATTCGGACCTCTCCCAATTGAATTTATCAAAATCATTCCTTTGAAAGCTATCTTAGTAGTCTTTAGAATAACCACTTATTACTTTCAAGAGTATTTTTAGGAAGAGACCCTTCCTAAGATGTAATTAACTATAGAGGCTTGTCTTTATAGGGAACCATGATCCTAGGATAAAATAGACCGCTCTACTTTTCCATGTAGTAGGGAAAATACTGGTACATGAAAGACCAATTTTAGTAGTCTTTTATTGAAATGATCAAATCCATTATAGAGAGCATGTTTATCTTTTGAGATAATATGCTTATTCCTTAATGTCATTTGATCATCTAAATAAAATATTCTAAACTCTATGTGGTGTCATTTCTTTTCTATTCGAGAGAAACACCAACAATATTTTCTAGCGACTCCACTGGGAATGGTCCCTCTCTCCATCTTTAGAAATAAAGGGTTATTTCTATATATATCGATTGTACTAGTGCCACTCACGACGCCTTTCTGTTGGATACCTCTCCATTTTATTCTTGGTTGATCCAACATCTTGAATAAAGGTTCTAGAACTCTTCGTCACGTTAAATGATTGGGTCCTAGAACTAAATCCCAAAATAAAATGAGAGGTGAGAAAATAAAAAACAAGTCATCTCTTAAGACCTAAATCTAGTCAAGATGATTTGAAACCATTCCAATATAGAAAAGAAATGTTAAAACAATTATAAAAGTACTTCAAAATTTGAAAAGCAAATATCTAAACATAAAGTCTCAAAGCTTTATCCTTGATCTTAATTTGGCTTTGTACTAAAGCTAATGAGAATCAAGATAGGGTCCTTGAATGGATACCCTTTGTTCTACTACATTCAAAGATGTCAAAACACCTAAGGATGTAGATTGAAATAAAGCTTCCTTCAAACCCCGAAAAACATAAATAAATCGAGGAGGCATAGTTGTGCCTATTGTCCCTTTCCCACCATGATTGAAGTTTAAATTGCATTGAGAAAAGAAGGATAAAAATAAAAATCACCTTAGGTAGAGGTTGATTAAGGAACTCAATGAAAATCATCTGTTCTTTTAGAAGAAAATTATACATGAATGCAAATCAACTTTAATCTTAATTTCCACAAGTCCGCTAGAATATTGGAAAACCAACTACTCAAGTTGATTGGCCAATTCTAAGGAGTGACTTGAGGTAACCTTCTTTTAGACCTTTCCAAAATATTAAATTCTTAAGAGTTTGGGAGAGAGTCAAAAGAGGAAGATGACATGACATAAACAAAGATAAAGTGACAAGATTCACTTTTGCTTCTAATCAATAGAAGAAAAGAGAGGGGCAAAAGGGAATTATGATTCTCTTGATAAAGTTTAAATAAATGAAATTTAAATCAATTTTCTTAATGGGAGTTTTCTCCCATTAAATGAAATGATATTCCATGATTGGCTTTAATTAATTTTAAGGATAAATCAAGAAAAGAAAATAAATGAATAATTAATCCTTCTAAAGAAATCATGACCTTAGGATTGGGTCCTAAGGATGATATTTCTATCTCTAGAAAAAAATATGAAAATTCTTATCTCTCGGTAAGTTGATAGATAAATCACTTAGGACTTTGTACCAAATGAATGAAAAAATGCCTTAATTTTCAAGACTAAGGCATTATATGCTTTCAATACAAAATGAATCAAAGGAGAATCCTTTGCAATGTCTTATGACCTATTTGACATTATCTTAATGTTAAGTATGGTGGTCAAAGATTCCATTACAAGCTGAAATTACCTTTAATCTTATATGTGTAAAAGAATGCAAAACTTGACTTTCTAATAGCACATCATTTACCTAGAGGGTCCTCTTTTAAATGATGATCCTCTAAATGAATAGATCATGAGGTCTATTGATCAATTGGATAGAGATAGACCTACCTTCTCTTCATATCAAAAGGGAAAGTCTAGAAATCAAATTCAAAATGGTAGAGTTATACCACCTCAAATGACATTGAAAAGAAATGAAAAAATAATTCATCTTCAAAATGTGATGTTTTGCCCATCTTAGAGAAGTTGCTCACAAAATCAAGCATCATAATTCTCTATTATAAAATAAAATGAAATATGAAATAGAAAAAATGATGAAGAAAGAAATGAAAGTGAAACAAGGCATTACATAATCATGTAATTTTCCTTTCTTTAACTATAAGCAACTTCTTGATGTGGCATTCCATTATAAAGAAGTTCTAGGGTTATCTTCTATGATAAAGATGGACTACTAAGAAATTATTAACATCTTAGTCAATGTGGAAAATTTAAAAGAAAAAATCTAAAATATATGTTGATCCGTGCATCAGTCAATATCAATTAGAAACATGAAAGTGAATTTATATAGGCCCAATTTTTAATCAACTTTGATAAGATGAGGTCATATAAATTCAATCAATTAAAGAAAGAAGTTTTTAGCTTCATGAAAATTCAATCTTAAAAACTCAACCTAGAAAAAGAACTTAATTTCAATCACATTGTTGGTTGAAGCCAAAATTCAAACATGAAAAAGAGCAACTTGGGAATTCATGAAACATCTTTAAATGCTCTTGGATGGTCCTATCTAGCCCCAAATAAAAAAAGAGAATAAAAAGGAATCAAATGAAAAGACAAAAGAAGAAACATATTGATTATTGAAGGATGTTCTTATTCATCCTAAAGTGTTGAGTTTTTAGGATATCATTCAGCTACTCCTAAATGACCTCACTAAAAATTTGATTCCAATAGAAAATTTTCGATTTTAGAAGTGCAAAGTTTTCAAGGAAGTCATTATGTCAATCCTAAATGACTCACTCCACTAAATAATTTTGAATCCCGAAATGTAACATCTTTAGAAAGTCATTTCACCAACCTTAAATGACTTTACTAGATTTGTAGTTCCATGAAAATGATGAAAAGAAATAAAATGTTGGATCCTATTATATGATCAATCAAGAAAAGACTTAAATCATATCAAACAATCAATCAAATGGTGTATTTGGACAAAAAAAGTCAAATATATCAAATTTCCTAGCAAATCATTTAGTGGAGTCATTTCATAAAGAGTGAAATGTTATGGAAATGAGTCAAATACATCTATCTTCTTAGTGAATCTTGTAACTAGGAAAATTACCAAGTGTAACCTTTCATGAATAAATGAAATTAGAATATTACAAAAAGAAAGAAAAGTAAAGGGATGGAAGTACTATATCCAAGAGCAAAAGGATGAAGACTAAACTTTCTAAGCATGTGGACATTTTAGCTTCAAAATTCTCCATATTAAAATAAAGTGGTAAGGGTTAGAAGTCAAAAATTGTCCCTAGCTAAATAATAATAATAAGGTATTTCATGCTTTGTCATTTTAGCCTTTGCCATGATTGGGTGAGCTCACTTGGAAGGTTAAATAAAAAGATAGTGGATCTTCTTTTTTAGGAGTCCATATCTTTTGAATGGCAAAGATTCTATTGAGTATACTCAGATACCATTTCAAATGAAGCAAAAATACTCAATAAAACTAACATAGCTTGAATGAAATAAAATAATTAGATATTTCATGCTTTGTCATTTTAGCCTTTTCCATGATTGGGTGAGCTTGCTTGGCGTTAAGTAAAAGATAGTGGAATCTTCTTTTCAAGAAACCATATCTTTGAATGGCAAAGATTCTATTGAGTATATTCTAATTTTAAATAAAGTAGACATCCAATGTAAATGGACATTTTAAATTCAAACTTCTCAAAAGATCTCATATTATTTTGCCAAGATTGGGTGAGCTCGCTTGGAAAGCTAAAAGAAAAGATAGTGGATCTTCTTTTCCAGGGGTCCATATCCTTTATATGGCAAATGTCTCATTGAGTATACTCTGATTTCGTTGCAAGTGGCCTATAACCATAAACAAGAAAAGTTATGGAGTTGTAAAGCCATTGCAAGTTAAAAAGCTTAAGTAGTTTGGGCCCTAACTTTCTTTTCAAAAGGTACTCTAGCACATTGCATCAATGTTATTTAGATGTGTCTGAGATTTATATAGTCTTCAAGTTTAAGATGCACCCTTAGAATTTGAAGAAAAAAATAATTCCACAATTGACAAGTTGATATCAATGATCTAACTCTTTAATGAGTTAGCTATGATGATCTATATCTTTTGGGTTTAAAGACTACATCATTTGGAAATAAACTGAAATGATCTTCAGATGTAATGGTCTATAAACTTAAGCTTGATGCCATTTCAATAAACTAAGTCCCTTGACGATTGGTAAAATTCCAAAAGAAAAGCAAAATTTTTGCTAAATTAAAAGCTAGAAAATGATGGTTGTACATGAGAAGAAAACATTCTTCTTAGTTAGCTAATATCATTATATGACCCACATCTTGGGACTAGGGTAGAATCCTTACCTTGAAAATGGGTTCATATTACCCATATTTCATTTTAAAATAAAAAAAGACTTTCATGCATAAGATTATCCTTCTTAAGGATAACATATGAAAATTGTCAAATAAAGAAATTATAGAAAAGAAAATTGAAAGCATATGATATGACATTCAAAATCCTTACAAGAATGTTCTATTATAGATTCATATCATTTAATGTCAAAACATTGAGATAATTTAGCAAAAAGGGTCATGATCAAGATTTCTTATATTCCCACATTCAATTAGGTAGAGGGTTATATTGAAAATCTTATCAAAGAAAAGAAAATAAAAGAAACTTCAATATGATTTGAAGAACAATCCTGTTACTACATATAGAGTCTTGAAATGTACTTTTGAAGTAATTTCAAAGACCTTGTAGTAAAATGTAGAAGGATCAAAATGCAAAAATAAGAAATTAATCAAAGACAATTATGAGATTTCATTTCCTATAATAATGAATCAATTGAAGAAATTCAATTTCAAACTTATCAAGAGAATCTTAATTTCTAGTAAGTTAATCCTTTCAATTCCCTTATTGATTAGGGATAAGAATTTTGTGTCTCTATTAGAATCCAAAAGATTATCCTGATTCTCATTCAGTTTAGAAAGCTTTAAAGGAATCTCTTGATCTTCAT
Source organism: Cymbidium sinense (assembly GCA_021442155.1). Lineage (NCBI taxonomy): Eukaryota > Viridiplantae > Streptophyta > Magnoliopsida > Asparagales > Orchidaceae > Cymbidium > Cymbidium sinense. The sequence continues at coordinate 88,237,672 of CM038220.1, forward strand.
TGAATCCAAGGGAATTCCTTATAAGCTATTGAATTATGTCAAAGCAAAAAAAAAAAAAAATACATGTCCAAACAAAAAGAAAAAGAAATTCCATTTGAGAAGCACTAGTTGACATTGGTTCTTACTGTCTAAAGAACTACACGGTCACATGCAAGCTCAAAGAGGTAGAATTCTCAGGTTAGTATCCTATGATGTCTTGCCTTCAGTGAAATAGACATCTAGCATGGTTTATTATAACTTTGAGATAAAAAGAATATAAAAAGAAAAATGATAAACTTCTATGCTCATGGCATAGTAAAGTATTGGGTCCAAAATATACCCAAGTCTTCCTTCAAAATTAAATTCCAACTCTTTGAAACCTCCTTCACTAAACTGCTTCATGTGTAAGGAGTATTAGTGAATCAAGAAATGGAAGCAAACCTTCCATCACCCTTTCATCAAGTTAGACTAATCAAGTAAGGATTGAGTCCATGAGACTCTTGCTTATTAGTCAAAACTTTTGGGGATTAGAAATAAGTCACTTTGACCCCCTTTTCCTCATCCATATCACTTATAGGTTAGGAGCAAGCCCTTTGTGGCACCTTTCCTATACATGACTTGAGATGGGAGCAAGCCCTCTATGGCTCCTTTCTCATGTCCTTTTGGGTTTGGAGTAAGCCTTCATGCACCATTCCCATAAAAAAAAACTATCTTTGTAGGTTTGGAGCAAGCCCTTCATGGCACCATTCCTACTTTTGGGTACATGATTGGAATAATCCATCAAGACCCCTTTCATGTTATCTGAGAGTTAGATTGGATTAAGTCTTTATGACCCCTTTCTAATTGCCATAAAGCTATAAGTCCCATTACATTCTTTCTAATCACCTAGAGTAAGTCCCCAGTTGACATCATACCTTTGTGTACATGATTAGATCAATCCATCAAGGCCCCTTTCATGCTACATAGGCGAGTTAGATTGGATTAAGTCTTTATGACCCTTTCTAATAGCTAGAATAATATAAGTCACTAGTTGACATTCTTTCTCATCTAGAGTAAGTCCCCAGTCGACATCCTACCTTTATGTACATGATTGGATCAAGCCATCAACACCCCTTTCATGCTACACAGGTGAGTTAGATTGGATTAAGTCTTTATGACCCCTTTCTAATAGCCAGAAAGATATAAGTCCTCAGTCGGCATTCTTTCTAATCACCTAGGAGTAAGTCCCCAGTCAGCATCCTACCTTTGTGTACATGATTGGATCAAGCCATCAAGGCCCCTTTCATGCTACACAGGCAAGTTAGATTAGATTAAGTATTTATGACCCATTTCTAATAGCCAGAAAGATTTAAGTCCCTAGTAGACATTCTTTCTAATCATCTAGGAGCAAGTCCCTAGTTGACATCCTACTTTTGTGTACATGATTGGATCAAGCCATCGAGGCCCCTTTCATGCTACATAGGTGAGTTGGATTATATTAAGTCTTTATGACCCCTTTCTAATAGCCAGAAAGATATAAGTCCCTAGTTGACATTCTTTCTAATCATCTAGGAGTAAGTCCCTAATTGACATCCTACCTTTGTGTACATGATTGGATCAAGACATCAATGCCCCTTTCATGTTACACATGTAAGTTAGATTGGATCAAGTCTTTATGACCCCTTTCTAATAGTTAGAAAGATATAAGTCCCTAGTCGGCATCCTACTTTTGTGTACATTATTGGATCAAGCCATCAAGGCCCCTTTCATGTTACACAGGCGAGTTAGATTGGATTAAGTCTTTATGACCCCTTTCTAATAGCCAAAAAGATATAAGTCCCCAGTCGACATTCTTTCTAATCATCTAGGAGTAAGTCCCGGTTGACATCCTACTTTGTGAGGATTGGATCATGTCTTTAAAGACCCTTTCCTCTTTTCAACTAATTAGGATGGATCATGCCCTTGGCCCCATCTTATTAGCTAATCACATTGGAGTAAGTCCCCGGTGGCATCCTAATTGGACCATGTCTTTAAGGACCCTCTCTTCTTTTAGCTAATCGATGGATCATGCCCTTAATGGCCCCATCATCCTTTGATCTTATTAGCTAATCACATTAGAGTAAGTCCCAGCTATTTTGAGGATTGAATCATGTCTTTAAGGACCCTCTCCTCTTTAGTCGATGGATCATGCCCTTGACCCCATCTTATTAGCTAATCAAAAGTAAGTCCCTAGTCGACATTCTTTCTAATCACACAGGAGTAAGTCCCCTAGTTGGCTTCCTATTCAAATAACTAAGAAATGGAATCAATCCATTGATGGCTCCATTTCTTTGGACTACTCACATGTCCTAAGCATTAAGAAAATCCTATTTGAGATTAGGATCTTCTAATTGACAAATTAACCTCATCCAAAAATGAGGTCAATAGGAACAACGAGATTGGTTATTTAAGTTGCCACATACGCACACTGACTTAGTAGCGATAGACATGCTTTCTCTGTGGGCCATCCGATCTAAGATCGGATGGCCAACAATTAAGGCTAAGAATTACAGTGGATCTAGCGTGATTTGATCACGACCATTTGTTCCAATCGCGTCGAACGGACAACGCATGATCCTTCTCTTTTGCGAGTGATAAAAAATGAACACCGTTCATCTTTCCTTGTTCAATCTGAGCTCACTTGAGCTTGGATTTGGATCAAAATGATCCCACACCTTCAGAAGGAGGGGGATGCATATTCAACTGTCAAAATTACATGGGATGAAAATTCCCTTTGAAAAAGACCAACTAAAAATTGCATATAGCTACAATTTTGAATAATTACCTCGCTCGAGGCTATCACCGATGCTTCCAATAATAGAGGTAGCCTCTTCTTGTAGAGATGAAGCCATGTTGAAGAAATTCGTCTTGATTTGAAGTGGGTTGTCGATCAAAGCTCCTCTTCAATGGTGATCTTGATCAAAGTTGCACTTCTCGTGGCTTGGAAGCTTGGGAAATGATTCGATTGAGCTCAATGAGGTGTGGTGAGGGCGTGGGTAAAGGAATTTGGGTTTGGTGAAGTGAGGAGGGAGTATTGCTCAGAATGGGGATGCCTTATTTTGGCTTTGCACATAGAGGAGAAATGCTAATTGAGGGAGCTCGAGGAGGCCTTGGGAAAGCTCTGTGAGGATTCAAAATTGCTCTAGGGTGTCTCACGAAGCTTTGTCATGTGTTTTTTTGTTTGAATTGAGGGTGTATACCCCTCAATTGAGTGTGATGGATAGACGGGATTGGTCATCCATTTTCAACCCGTGCACCCTACTGCTCAGCTATCACCTTCAACTCCACATGGCATGCCATGGTTGGGGAGTGTGCAGAGGCTCAAGGCCTAATTTGGGGGTTGGGGTTGCCATTTTTCCCAAGCACAAGTGGGTTCGCCATGGCGGTGAGTGCTTGGGTTGGTTCCTTTGGTCCATGGTAGGTCTAGTGGCTTAGGTTGCTAGGGATGCTAGGGAGGCTCTCTTTGAGGAGTTTGATGGATGCCTGGGGAGACAAAGGTGGACTTTTCCATTTTAGGCAAGAATCCAAGGTAAAAGAGCTTGGCACCTTAGCTTATCCCATTGGGTGGGATCCACCAGGCTTTGAACTAATTTGGGAATGGGTTAGGTTTGGTTTAGGTTGGGTCTAGCCATTTTCTAAGGTCCCATGGCTTGGTTTGAATTGATTTGGCTTAACTTGGTCAAATGGGTTCATTTGGATTAGGTTGGGTTGGGTTGACCAATTGGTCAAATTGGGTCAAACTAAGGCTTGGGTTAGGTCTAAATCATGATTTGGAATGTTTTGATTTGATTAATTTGGTATGGTTTGGCTTAGGTTTGAATTTGACTCATTTGGATTCAAGGGTCAAATTGGTCAAGTTGATTTGACCAAATTGGGTTGGTTAGGTGTTGATTCAAGTTCAATTGGTTTGATTGAAAATGATTGTAGGCTTTGATTTTGGTTTAATTTAGAATTAATTTGAATTTTGGTCAATGTGACATTTTAGGTCAATTTGGGCTAGGTTGGGTCAAGTTGACCAATTAGTTAACTTGGGCTCAATCATGGCTTTGGTCAAGTTCAACAAGTGATTTGGAATGAACTTGAGCCATTGGTTGCAATCAATTTGGGTTGAATCAAGATTTGACCCATTTTGGCTTTAGGCCAATTTGGGTCAACTTAGGTCAAGTGGCCAATTTGGCTTGGTTTGGCTCAATGACTTGGTCATGTTCAATCATTGACCATGAATGGGTTCAAATCAATGGTTTTAATCAATTTTGCATATGGTGGATTTTGGCTAGTTTGGGTTTCATTTGGGCTAAGTGTTGACTTGGTCAAAGGTTAGGTTTGACTTGGTTTGACCCAATTCAATATGGTTGATCACCCCATGATGATTGTTGATCATGATTGAGGTTTAGATTGGCTTCATTCAATCTAATTTGGGTTGAATTAGAACTTGGCTCGAAAAGGTCCTTTAGGTCACTTTGGGTCAAGTGAGCCTAAATGGGTCAATTGGCTTGATCAAGGCTTGATTTAAGTTTAATTGAATTTACATATGGACTTAGGATTGAAATATAAATCCAATTACAACTAGTTTGGAGCCAAGTGGGTTTTGATTCATATGATAATTTCAAGTCATAAGGGTCAATTTAGGTTTGATTTGGGTTGACTTGGAT
>CM038220.1:88242420-88347967 GCA_021442155.1 Cymbidium sinense
GAGGGTATGACATTAAGAATAGTGTACTATCTCAAGAGATAGAAGTCACTACCCTATAATGGACCTAATCACCTAATAAGGACATGATGGGTCTTGAATATACGAGATTTTTCCCCACTTTGCATGAAAGAGTAAAGCAGGGTTTATTTAAACTAGGTTCATTAAGTTCCTTATGGAGGTAAGCCTCCATAGTTAATTACATCTTAAGAAAAATAAATCCCATAAGAATACTCTCGTTTAAAGTAGGCGATTGTTGTCTCCAATGAATTCAAAGATAAGACTATCAAAAAATTAGTTGTATTTTTTGAAAATCAAGTGGGGAGATCAAAAGGAAGAGTTCTTATTGAAACTAAAGGAGATGAGTAAGGAGTGCTCATGATACTAGAACTAGTGAGCACTCCAATCAATCTAATAGTTGGGCTTTATACATTTGAATTTAAGAAGATTTATTTGTTTGAGTTAAATGTTTATTAGAAATCTAGGACTTATAATTCCACAATACAATATTATGGAAATGCCTAAGAGGTGAGGATTTATGCTTGTAGCCCGAAAAGAGAAACAACAACCTCTGATCCTAATCTAGGGAGCTTTGATGAGGGCCAAAGCACAACCTAAATCTAAGGCCCAGAGTGAGTATATAGTTTACCTTCACAAGAGAGAGTAAATCACCCGACTGCTGGGTTTATTACTGCTTGGAGTGGCATCCAGCTAACTCTTTCTACACTTTAAATCCATGTAGGTAAGTCATATGCTTTGCAAGATGATTAGGCTCTTATTTACTTGGAAAATGAACTAAGTTCTTAAACTCACTCCCTAAGAGACTAGATCATGGAGGGCATGAATAATGACTTAAATCTAATGAAAATTTTGACAAGTTTTATTTGATTTTTTAGAATTTTTATAGGATTTTGTATGCCTAAATGCATGAGAAATTGATTGTGGGCTAAATTAGGAGAGAAAGAGATGTCCTTCCATCAAATGCTCTTATAGGTTAAGCCTTTATTCTCTAGCACAAATGGAAGCCCTCTCTTAACAAGAGTGGAAGAATATGATATGCATGATATTATACATTCAATCATCCAGCTAAGGGGTTACTAAAAATTTTTTATCTTGATTTAATTCCTAGGCTTTTATGTGAGGTTATGAATTATTTGAAAATTTTAGTTATGAGTTATTAGTGGGATAGACATTTATTTTTATCCTAAGAGCCTAATCGCATCCAGGCCACATAACCAATCATAAAAAAAACTATGAAGAGGCATTCTATTTCTAATGCATAAGCTATGAAACATCAAATAATTTTATATAAAATATAAAAGAATAAAATTCGGTCGTACCCGCAAACCCAAAAAAATGTGGGTAGCATGGTCTACCCTTATACATCCCAGATGAAAGAATAATTACATTTATAGAATGATAAGTGTTATGGGGTCTTCATTATTTATCCTCCATTCTTTACTCTTCATCTTTCATTTCTTCATTTTTTATTTGCTCCATTTTCTTTCTTTCTTTTGGACTTGATTGGGATGTTGTTTACTCCAAAGGTATCACATGGTATATAAGACATGGTCTTCTAACTAATGATCATCCTTAATCCCAATAACACTTTTCCTAATCCTAATGTAAAATTACATTAAAAGAAAGGAAAATAAATCTAGCTTCACCTGCAAAACAAATGTTAGCTAAACACACCATACAACCCAAGCAATTATAGGAATAATTTGGACTTAGCACCCCATAGGTAACCAAGTCCATCCTAACTTGGGCTATTCTTAGGGGATAGGCAACCTACACAACAAAAAGCATTTTTATTTCTATTACAATGACCCTTTTAAGCACAGCCCCCTGCATAAAACATGATTAGGCTAATATCTAACATTTAGGCTACACACACCTAATATCGTCTAAAAAATTCATCACAAAACTAAACATTCATCAAACCATGCACCACCCTAACATAAAGCTAGAAATGGTGACTTAGCCTAATGTGTTGTGTGGTATGTCCTAACTAGGCTTTAGAGTTATGACTTGCTAAGTGTGAGGGATTTAATTCATAAAAGGTTGATTTCTCTTTAGGTGGTTTAGTTGATTTGGAGATTTTTACTTAGTATTTTTCTTTTGTTTCATATAGCCTACACTTAGCAACTAAGTGTTATAAAGAAAAGAGAGAGAGAGTCTCTTTTTTATCCCTACCTTAAGTCATTTCTAAGGTAAATTGATTAATGAACTTCCTTTAGTGAATGGTTTATTATGTGTTTTAATTAACCCTAAGTTTAGGTTCATTCTAAATAGCCTTATTCAATAAGAAAGGCATCTTAGGATTAATTAGGATGAATTACTACCACATAGCATACACTCATCCATTTATTTCCATCATGTATATCATGCATATGAATAATCTTAAGCATACATACATGCAATGTAAATATTAGCATACTTTGATGATGAATGCATAGAAATGTATTTTGAGATTTAAATATTTCATTTGTTAATTGAATTATGAATGCATGTCTTTGTTATGTAAAAAAGAGGTATTTTTCATCCATTAGTTGAATATACAATCACATGTATAAAAGTTATAAGTGACAATAGCACCATTATTTTTTACACCAGGGGTGTAAGGTATAAGACCTACTTAGGGCTACATAAAGCCTCGTAGCCCTGAGATGTCTAGACTAATATAACATTTTTCTTAGATAAATGTAAATGTATGAATAGTTATAAGGATAGGAAAATCAATGCAGAAGTTATATTTTATTTATTTGATTTTTTATTCTCATTCATTACATCACACATGCATGTGTATAAGAGTTTTTATAATGCCATTGTTTTCTACACTTAGAAGGTACAAAATCTACTTAGGGCTACTTAAAGCCTCGCATCTCCAGGATTTCCAGACTAATATACCATGTTTCTCAAATACATATGAATGTACAAAAAAGAACCAAATGGATAGTGAATCATGCAAGAAATTATGTTTGATTTGGTTGTATGATTTACATGTATAATATGAAAACCCTTCCTAAGTCTTAACAAAGAGATGCATAGAAATAGATTTAGGCAAGTGTTGTGTTCTTTCTAAATGAACTATATACTTGCAAATCCTATGTGAATCCATGTTAAGAGAAGGAAAGAGAACTTCATAATACACATCTTATACTATCAACACTTGCAAGCTTATAAGTATTTGTAATTAGTATTTCTTCATTTGTACTAATTGGTTTATAGGTTTTGAAAATAATTTCTAGTTTAATCATGATAATAGCCACTCATATTCTTAATTTTAGCCAACACATGCAATTTGACATAAAAGAAAATATTTTATTTAATTAATTTTCAAAAAAATGAATGCATGATTTCATATGGCAAACTATATTTAGCATGATTGGAAAGAAATAAAGGAATGTAAACACATGATTTTATTCACCCCAATTAATACCTAAGGACAATCATACTAAATAAGGCTATTTAAAATAAACCAAAATTATTTAAAAGTATTTTTATCTTTATATCTTTGAATTTGATTTGATTTAGGAAATATGAGTGAGGTTTTTAATCCTAACCCATTTCCCCATTTGTGAATTAGTTTTGTTTAATGAAGAATATTTAAGTTAATTTTATGTTTTGATTAGGTTAAGGTGAATTAAATGAATTAATTATCCTTACCTATATCACCTTATGTTTAACTAACTAATCAATAATAAGCTAATATGATATGCAACCTCATGAAAAGTAAATTTACAATGCTTCTAAAAAATGAAAGGGGCTAATACAATTGGCTTATGATTAATGGTTAATTAAACTTAGGTGATCACATGTGAGCCAATATAATTTTATTATCTCTCACCTTGGGTTATTGAACACCCAAGGAGCTACCCAAGATCAATTAAAGGTTGCTTAAGTGTGGATGAATTGATTTTAATTTTAATTTCATTAAGCTTTTAATCGATTAATTAAATGTTTTGGTTATATTTTAATTTGAATGATAAAATTAACTTAGGGGAAAGGATCAAGGGCAAGACCTCAATCCTAATACCTAAATCATTTAATCCCTAATTAATCAATTAATCATTCCATTAACCCATTAATTAATTTGATCTTTAAAGATAAAGAAGATTTAGAAATGAATTAGGAAAAGTATCCCCAATCACATTCCCTAACTTACTCTTTAGCAGGGATAATTATGTTCAAATGATTAATCAAGTTACTATTCACCTTAATTATAATTAAAAGATTAAGAGAGTGATTAGGTTACTCAAATGATTCCCCTAATTAAGAAATCAATAAAATCTAGAAAAATAGGTTGCAGATCATCCCCTAAACATTCACAAAAAAATTGAGATTAATTGAGTGTTTAATTAAGGTGTAATTAAGCTAATTAATTTTTTGATAAAACATTTATTAAGCCAAAGCCACTATTCAAAATCAATTAATTATAATTTTTCTAGATTCCACTCTAAAATATCTTTAAAATGAGCCTAAGTTTCCATTATTTTTTATTTTTCTATAATTAGGTATGATTTTAGGAAGTTTCAGAATAAAACCAATTAATTAGACCTAATTAAGCCCTTAATCCTATCGGGCCAATTGGCTGCTAACACGGTGCATTTTCCACATGGCGCGATGGGATTGGCTGTTTAAGTAGTCACATCTCTGTGGACCATCCGATCTAAGATCAGACAGCCAAGATTTAATCTGTGGGTTAAGGTAGAAATCAAAGGATCTACCATGAGATTTGATCAGAGTTATTCATCATATCGATCATGCGAGATGGATGGCTCTTAATCTATCCAATTTGTGAGCGATGAAAGACGAGCACCGTCCATCTTTCTTCATTTGATCCAAGCTCACCCAAGCTTGGATTGGGATCAAATGGATTCTACACCATCTAAGAGAGCATACAATCACATCCAATGGCTAAAATCCCTTGACATGGAGATTTCTTTCACAAAAGACCAACGAACAGAGGCCTAAAGCTACAATTTTAAGAAATTACCTTAGCAGAGCTAATGTTCGGTGGTGCAACACCGGAGGTAGCTTCGCCTAGTTGAGGTGAGGCCCTGTTGAAGAAGTCCAAGCTCAATTTGGCCTAGGGTGCTCGGTTGGCCAATCCACGCGCACACCTCAGCTTCGATCGAACTCACACCTCTGGTGCTCTGGAAGACTTGGAAATGGTTTGGTTAGCTTCAATTGGGTATGAGGATGGTGTGGGTGCAAGGAATTTGGATTTGGTTTAGTGGAGAGGGAGTATTGCTTGAGAGATGGGTGTCCTATTTCAATTTGCACATGGGAATGGCAATGGTCGATCAAGGAGAGGTTGGGGATCTTTGGATTTGCTTTGAGGGAGTTTGAAATGAACTTGGGGACTTAGAGAATGCAATTGGTGTATTTCCCCGCTCGAATTGAGGGAGTATATCCCCTAATTAAGATAGGTGGATGGACGGGATTGAATTTGAAAATCCCATCAATTGGCCTCCATCAAGCCATCGAAGGTGTCACCATCAGTGCCACGTGGCTCATTTGGGTTTTTTGATGTAGTGGTAGAAGCTCTAAGGGAAGATATGGAGTGTTGGGGTGGGATTGATCTTCCTTGTGTCCATGGGTTCGGACCATGGATGAGTAATAAGCATGGATCCTTTGGTCCATGGAAAAGGCCAAGGGGTTTAGAGTGGGCAAGGAAGCTCCATGAATGCTTCATTTAGCATCTTGATGGTTATTATGGAGATAGCAAAGTGGGCTTTACCACTTATTGTGAGGATCCAATGCAAATTTCTTAGCACATTGGTCAATCCCATTTGGCTTGGTTTCAAATGGGTTTAGGCATATTTGAGATTATTTTGAGGCTGATGTGGAGTGGGTTTGATCAGCCAAAGAGGTTCCATAGGGTGGCTTGAAGTGCTTAAGCTCAATTTGGGCAAAAGGGTTCGATTGGGTTCACATTGGGTTGGGTTGACCAATTGGCTAAATTGGGTCAAACAAAAGCTTAGGTTAGGTCTAAATCATGATTTGGAATGTTTTGGTGTGACTAATTTGATATGGTTTGGCTTAGGTTTGAATTTGACTCACTTGGATTCAAAAGGGTTAAATTGGTCAAGTTGACCAATTTGACCTATTTGACCAAATTGGGTTGGGTTAGGTGTTGAGTCAAGTTCAATTGGTTGATTGAAAATGATTGTAAGCTTTGGCTTGGTTTAATTTGGAATTAATTTGAATTTTGGTCAATTTGACCTTTTAGATCAATTTGGGCTAGGTTGGATCAAGTTGACCAATTGGTCAACTTGGGCTCAATCATAGCTTTGGTCAAGTTAAATAAGTGATTTGGGATGAACTTGAACCATTGGTTGCAATCAATTTGGGTTAAATCATGATTTGACCTTTTTTAGCTTTTTAGGCCAATTTAAGACAACTTAGGTTAAGTGGTCAATTTGACTTGGTTTAGATCAATTGATGATTTGGTCATGTTCAATCATTAATTATGAATGGGTTTGGGTTAATGATTTCAATCAATTTGGCATATGGTGGGTTTTGGTTAGTTTGGGTTTCATTTCGGCTAAATATTGACTTGGTCAAAGGCTGGTTTGACTTAGTTTGACCCAATTCAAGGTAGTTGATCATCCCATGATGATTGTTGATCATGATTTAGGTTTAGATGAGCTTAGTTCGATCTAATTTGGGTTGAATTAGAACTTAGCTCAAAAAGTTCCTTTAGGTCACTTTGGGCCAAGTGAGCCTAAATGGGTCAATTGGCTTGATCAAGGCTTGATTCAAGTTTAATTGAACTCACATATGGACTTAGGATTGAAATATAAATCCAATTGAATTTGGTTTGGAGCCAAGTGGGTTTTGGTTCATATGATAATATCAGGTCAAGAGGGTCAACTTAAGCTTGATTTGGGTTAACTTGGATTTGGATTGATAATGGTGGTTTATGTTTATATTTGGATCAATGATTGTAGGAATGATTGAATGATGAAGAAATCCATGAGTTTTGAGTTGATTTGGGTTTAATTTAGCCAAGTTCAAAATTTTGGCTAAAAGGGCTAAAATTGGAAATTGATTTGATTTGAGTTTGAGTTTGAATTTATTTTCATTTATATTTGTAAAATAAATGAAGATATAAATGGGTCATGAGAAAATCACTTGAGTTTGGAGTGATTTGGAAGAAAATTTGATTAAGCTTAGGGATGTAGTTTGAAAGGGCTAATTTGGGTTTTGATTTGGTTAGATTTATTTTTAGTCATTGAAGGGTGGGTTTCATTTATATTTATGAGTATAAATAAAGGAATGATTAATTTATAAATAAATCAGCCAAGTTTGATTTCATTTGAAGAAGATTTGGCTAAGCACATGAAGTTGGCTCATATGGCTTAGGAAGAGATTTTTGGAATTTGGAATTGATTTATGATTTGGAATTTGGTTTAAGATTGAATTTGATAATTGAGGAAGTCAATTGGATTGGGGTTGATTTGGATTTGGTTAAGGCTAAGTCCATAGGCTAAAATCAAAGGGCTTAGGAAGGGATTTAGAGTTTGAATCTGGTGATGGATTGGATTTAATTTTGGGGTTTGGAATTTTGAATTTGAGGTTCAGGTTTGAAAGGGGGAAGCAAGGATTGGGTTTGGGCTATATGGTAGGAAAGCCTTCCTTAAATCCCTAAGGTACTACGTATCCCTATGGCTAACTCTTCTAAGTCTCTAGGGTTAGGTTAAGTGTTCACCTAATCACTAGAAGTGTCTTGAGACTAAGGAACTCATAGTGTCTATAGGAGTCCTAGACCTATGATGAGGAAGTTGAGAGCTCACTCCAAAAATGAGGTCAACAATATCCTTCTCATTCATGGAGGTACTATCCACTACCTTCCTATGCAAGTTACGCCCCTGTCTAGAGAAGTACTCTTGGGGCTAGGACTTGTCACTCGTGATGATCTACCTCTATTGGTATATGCTTCGAAGCTAAGGCCTGGTTTGGAGTGCCTGGATGGCTGCTAACAAGTCTTCCATCCGCTTCTCCATCCAGTTGATCTGATCATCCTTTTGTCTAATTTGTTGAAGGAGGTTGAATGGATGACATCATCCTCTTCAACCACAATACCTTCCTGACTATGATGATCTCTATGGAGGGAACTCCTAGTATCGACCATGTGGACCTCAACCGAGTCCTCCAACAAATCATCCTCATCGGGGTCAAAACTGAACCTTCCCTCCTAATGATCTGGCTGATTGCTTCCTAGGATTTTCCTCTTTTTCCTAAAATACTGTGCTAGGATGTCATCCAAGGAATCATCTAACTGTGTCGATATAAACACTCGCTATTGATCGGTAGTAGGACTACACTCACTGACATAAATGCATCTGACCTTCCGAGTATTATCTCTGGGAGGACTATACTCGGTGAAAGATACATGCTCATGATTGACTACTAGTGGAGTGCTATCTTTAGGGGGATCTACTACCATAGGCACTGTGGAACTGTCACCCTCCCCCTCTACTACTGCTATTGCTAACTACGGTGGGGGTGGTGGAATGATTATGGCACTCTTGGGTCACCATTCCTTCTTCACCACAGTTGAAGTGGAAGGTCGAGAAGGGGAGCTCGACTTCAACTCAATAGGTGGAGTAGATGGAATGAGACCAAGGCCGATCACCAACATGGGTCTTCTCCTCGATCTCGACTTGTGCCTTGGTGACACAAGGGATCTGAACACCTGTGAAGGCACGCGACAAGCGATGCAGAGTGGTGGAAACACCAGCTACCGCCAGAACTCTCCTCTACGACTATGCCCATGAGCACTACTATAGATCGGCTCGTAGCCTGTGACCTGGAAATCCACAAGAGCAGGGCTACATACCTCCTCCTCTCCCTCCTATCCACTTGCATTACCACTGAGCCTCTATGTATCTGATCCCTGATACTCCTAGGGATCAAAGACCTCAAGTTAAACAATGCACCGGACTCTGAGCGTCCATGGGCTCTACCTATCTAGCAAATAATTGACCGTAATATGGTGTAGGGCGTCCTCTTCTCCCTAGCTGGTACCTCATAATAAGCTAGTGGTGGAGGCGATGTTGTAATCCTCCTGTAGTCCTCTCCATCTGAGCCTGAGAGGAGATGAAATCCATTGAGTAAGGGGAGACCTCCGGTGAACCCCTCTCTGCAGAGATCGCCTTTGCCTCTACAACTATTCGCTCATGATGTCATCTTAATCTTGCTTTTGAGTGCGTGAGTCAAGTGGGAGGAAACTCGGACCTCTGGAGACCAAGATAGTCTTACCCTTTAAGGGGACCAACGAGGAAGTGTCAGCCCTCGTTGGGGCAATAAGATGAACAACTGATGGAATAGACAAGGGAACCACTGACACTGCTAACGCTACCATTAGAACCATCACTCTCTTTATGATGGGAACCTCTACTACATTTCTCTTTAGTGGAGAGAACTCAGAGTCAGAAGGTATGTCAAAGTGAATAAGTGGCATCTGTCTCACCACCTCCTCCCTAATATCTATCGTAAGGATTATCCACACAGCCTTGAAATCACAACCAAACTAAATCAGATGCACAGTGGTCGAGGTGAGCTTGGCCAAATCCAGGCAACATCACGGAAGGAGAACACAAACTTGCTAGAGCCATGTGTGTATTGAACTGAGCTAAATAGAAACTAACAGAGCTGAAACTCTGCATTTGTTGAAAACATAATTCAATTAGTCCCTTGCTTTGGTATTTACCTTTAGAAAGAAATTCTAGACTTGATTTGGAAATTTGAACCCACACTCAACAAATTTAGTTATGTTAAGTAGGGCTCATTGGAATGATTTTGATATATGAGGAGAATCTTTGCCATATGATTTTGATTTAGAACACATACTCAACCAATTTAAGTAGGTTAGGTGGGGTTCAGATATTTGGAGAGACCTTTGAAGATATTTGTGTTGTGTATCTTGTTTAAAAATTTTGATTTAGAAAAACTTTACTTAGCAAATTTAGGTATGCTAAGGAAAGTTTGTGATTGTATGTTTAGAAATTTTGTGAAAAATCTTTGCTTGTGGTGGTTGATTATGTGTGTGATATATGTTGATTTGATTTGAATGTGGGGCTTCCTACTTAACAAATTTAGCATGCTAAGTAGAGGCCAAATGTGTTTGATATGTATTTATTTGATTTGAAAATGAGGCTCTCTACTTAACAAATTTGGTATGTTAAGTAAGAACCAAATGTGATTTGATTTGTGTTTTAAAAATGGGACTCTCACTTAACAAATTTGGTATGTTAAGTGGGAGCCTAATGTGATGCTTTTTTGTTTTGAAAATGAGACTCTCACTTAACAAATTTGGTATGTTAAGTGAAAGCCAAATGTGATATGATTTGTGTTTATAAAATGAGACTCTCACTTAACAATATTGGTATGTTAAGTGGGAGCTAAATGTGATATAATTTGTGTTTTAAAAATGAGACTCTCACTTAACAAATTTGGTATGTTAAGTGGAAGTCAAATGTATTTATGATTTTTTTTGAAAGAGGGGAAATCTATTTAACAAATTTGGGTATGTTAAATAGAGTTCAATTTGATTTTTTTGTGAATTTTGGAAATTGGACTCTCATTTGACAAATTTGGGTATGTCAAATGGAGTACAAAATGTGTCTTGATTTCATGAGTGTGATTTCTTGCTTTTTTGAAAAGATTGAAACTTCAACCCTAGCATATGTGAAATATGTTAAGTGAAGTTTCAATTTTCTGCTATGATTTTATTTGAAACAGAATCTTCATTCAACAAATTTGAGCATGTTGAATGCAGATAGTCATTTTTAAACATGAGCTTTTGAAAAAAGAGGGAAACTCCAACTTTAGCATATGTGAAATATGCTAAGTGGAGTTTCAATTTTATGCTATGATTTTATTTGAAAATAGAATCTTCATTCAACAAATTTGAGCATGTTGAATTGAGATAACTATTTTCAAAAAGATGGTTTTGAAAAATGATTTTGATTATGATTTTGAAAAGAACCTCCATGTAATAATTAGGGGAATTGTTAGATGAGGTTTGATTATATGAGTTTTGTGCTTTTTGAATGTTTCATATGAATTTTGTGCAAAATCTTTTGTTATGTGAATTTTGAAAATATTTTTTTGGAAAGTGACATTTTGCAAAAGAGTTTATTTACTTAAATATAGGATGAACCTTGCCACACCAAGCTAGTGGTAAGGAGGTTTTAAATATTCATCATCTCCTTTTATTTGTTAATTTTTTTCACCTATTGGAAAACCAATAGGGGTTGTAAGACCTATAAGGAGTGAGGTCCTTAAACCTAGAGGATGTTAGCTAGCTTTGCTTAAGAATGAAATAAGCTAAGTGCCAATGAAAGGAAAGATAGTCTTGGACTTATATAAAATACAAGTCCACTATTGATGCTTGGAGACAACAATTGTCTACTAGAGATGGAGAGAGGAACCATCCCTAGTGGAGTCATGAAAGATCCAGTGTTTATTTTTGAGATGTATGTACATGGGGGACACCACGTAGATCTGAGGGTGTACTTATTGAGTTAACGGGTATGACATTAAGGAATAGTACACTATCTCGAAAGATAGAAATCACTACCCTACAATGGACCTAATCACCTAATAAAGACTCATAAGGCATGATGAGTCTTTGAATATACCGTAGATTTTTCTACTTTACATGGATGAATAAAATAGGGTTTATTTAAATCGGTTCTAAAGTTTCCTATTGGGGCAAACCCCATAGTTACTTATATCCTATGGAAGATGAGCTCCTTAGAATATACCTCAATTAAAGTAGGCAATTATTGTCTCCAAAGATTTCAAAGATAGGACTATCAATAAATTGGTTATATTTAGAAAATCAAGTGGGATAGATCAAATGGAGAGACTTATTTATCGAAGCCAAAGGAGATGAGTAGGGAATACTCATGATACTAGGGCAACCTAGTGAGTATTTCAATCTATCTTATGGTTGGGCTTTATATATTTGAAATTGAGGAGAATTATGTATTTAAGTTAAAATTATTAGAAAGCTATGACTTATGATTCCACAATGCAAGATTGTGAAAATGCCTAAGAGGTGAGGATTTATTTGTAGAAGCTTAGATCCTAAATCTAGGGATCTTTAGCGAAGGCCAAAGCACGTCTTAAATATAAGGCAAAAATGGGTATATTGTTTACCTCCACAAGAGAGGGTAAACCACCCAGTTGGACTTATACCTAGAGTGGCACTAACTCCTCCTACATTTTAAAACCATGTGGTCAAGTCATATGTTTTGCAAGATGGTTATGATATTATTATTTAGAAAGAATAAATTCTTTAAACCCACTCCCTAAGGGACTAGAGCATGAGTGGTATGAATAATGACTTTGTCTAATGCAAATTTTATCAATTTTTATTTGATTTTGGACTTTTCATTTTGATAAAGGCTATAGGATTTTATATGCCTAAATGTATGATAAAATAGTATTATTTTCTAAATCAGAGAGAAAGACATGTTTTCCACAAAAGGGAGACCCTCAAAGGTAAAGTCTTCCCCATCATGCAAGCATGAAAACTCTCTCTTAGAATGAAACAAGATGATATGCATGATATTAAGCATACAACATTCAAAAGGTTGCTAAATCTTTTAATTCTCTTAATTTAATACCTAGGCTTTAAATGAGGTTGTGAGTTATTTATAAAATTAGATTATGAGTTATTATTGAGGTAAAAAGTTTATTTTTCCCTAAGAGCCTAAGTTGATCCAAGCCACACATTAAATCATCTTATATGAAAAAACTAGAAAAATACATGCCATTTTTATTACACAATTATAATCAAAGAATCAATCAATTTATAAACTCAACGTGAAAGAATAATAGGCCGGTGCGGTCAGGTACTGTCATACAACCCAAAAAGAGAAATGGTAGCCGAGCTCTACCCTTATACATCCCGGTATATGAAAGAATAATTATAATTTGAAAAATGAATAAATATTATGGGGGTCTTCATTCTTAATATCTTCATATATCCTCCATTTCTTCATTTAGATTTGCTTGCTTCAAAGGCATCACGGGGCCTCCCAATGCAAAGCCTTCTAGCCTCCGCTCATCTTAATCCCTCATACACTAATCTTAATTCCTAATGCAAAATTATATCAAAATAGGAAATGTAAATCTAACTACACTGAGACAAGTGTTAGCTAAACACATCATACAAGCAGTTATATGTATAATTTGGACTTAGCACTGGATAACCAAGTCCACTCCTAATTTAGAGTATGCTTAGGGGTTAAGCAACTACAAAAGAGAGCATTTATATTTATTTTAAGTTCTTAAGCCCAATCTCCTATGGAAACATAAACAAGCTAACCATGGCCTACCATCCAATCTACGAAGCATACATCCTAACATCTAGTCTACAACAATACATCATAAAATAAACATACATCAAATCATGCCCTATCATAAAGCTATAAATGGTGACTTAATATATTGTGTGTGTGTGTGTTAAGGCTTGTGTGGTATGCCCTAACTAGGCTTTAGAGTTGTCATCCTCTAAGTATGGAGAACATTTAATTATAAAGGGTGGTTTTAAATTAAATGGTTTAATTGATTTGTAAATTTTACTTAATGTTTTCTTTTGTTTCATTTGATCTATGCCGAACAACTAAGTGTTTTAAATAGAAGGAAAGGGAGGATCACTCTCTTTTATCCCTACCTAATTCACATCTAAAGCCAATTAATTAATTGATTCTCTTTAGTGAATGGCTTATTATATATTTTAAATTAATCCTACATTTATGTTCACTTTAATAATCTCATTCAATAAAAGGCATCCTAAGAATAATTAGAATTAATTACTATCACATAACACATGTTTGTTCATTTCTTTCCATCATATATACAAATATGATTAAGTCCCAAACATACCTATACATGTAATTTGTAGTTTAGCACACTTAATGATGAAATAAGAAAGTGTACTTAGAATTGATGTTTCATTTAGTTGAATTATTTTATCATATTAATTTAAAGTTTCTATTTAAATTCTTATACAAAAGCATAAGAAAAGAACTCTAAATCATATGACTAATCAACCCAACCACTTGAACAAAATATGAATGCATGCCTTTTAATAGAATGGGGTTTTCATTTATTAGCTACACACATTCAAATGTATGAAAGTTATAAGCAAGTATGTCATTGTCTAATTGTGGGAGTGAGGTAGGAGCCACCTTGGGGCTATGTAAAATTGTGTATCCCTAATGTCCAAACTAATATACCCGCTATTCTTAAATACATATGTATGTATAAACAACTATTTGAATGAAAAATCATGCAAAATTGTATTTAATTTGTTTGATTTATGAATTAAAGCTATATATCTAAATTCTAATGTCAAAATGCATAAGAATGAAATCAAAATGTGCAGCCGCCATTGATCTGCACTAGGGGAGTGAGGTAGAACCTCCTGGGGCTACTTAAAGTCATGCCCCCGAATGTCCGTACTAATATACCCATGAACATTCAAACTTATGGAAATCAACATATGAATGTAAGAAAGAGACTCATTTCATACACTAAGCTTATATTCACATGCACCTCCTATGTATATATAATCAATGTCACAATATGTATTATTATTCATTAATAAACTTTTGAAAATATATTTGAGATTTAATAGTAGCCACAGATATTTTTAATTTAAGCCAACACATACAAATTGATATAAAAGAAATCATCTTCATTTAATTAATTTGAAAGAAGTGAATGCATGAATACAAATGGCATACAATATTTTAGCATGATTGGAAAGAAATAAATAAACACAAGCATGCAATTTCATTCAATCCAACTAATTCCTAAGGACAATCATATTAAATATGCTTATTTAAAATAAACCAAAGTTTCTTAAAGCCATTTTTTGATCTTCTTTGATTTTATTTAGAAATGTGAGAAAGAGGTTTACTAATATTAGTCTCATTCCCCATATGTTAATTTGATTTAATGAAAAGCAATTAAATTGATTTTATGGCTTAATTAGGTTGAGGTATGGATTAAATAAATTAGTTAAACCCTTGCCTACATCACCTTAAGTTAATTAACTACATAATTATGAGACAACATGAGATGCAACCATATAGAAAGTAAATTAGCAATGCTCCTAAGAAATGAAAGGGGCCTAATGCAATTGACTCATAATTAATAGTTAATTAAGCTTAAGGATTTGTTTAATTATTTTTATAATTTTCTCACACATGTAAGCTAATCACAATTTTATTAAAATTTTTAAGACTATTAAACATCTAAAGAACTACCCAAGGTTGATTAATCAAAGTTAGGAATGAATTAGATTTTAAATTAATTTAATTAAACTCTTAATTCATTAATTAAATCCTTTGATTATATTTTAATTAGGATGATGAAGTTAACTTAGGAAAGAGATCAAGGAAGAGGACTCAATCTCAATCCCTAAGTCAATTTAAATAATAAATTAGGCTCTCAAATAATTAGACTCCCTTTTTCTTTTAATTGATTAATTAAGTGGCTAATTAATTACTTAGACTTTGATTAATTTGAAACAAATGAAGAGGCTTAATGAAATGGCCATAAAGAATAAACCTAAACTATTTCCTCAAGACTTCTCACTATTAGCATATGATAATAAGCTTAATTAGTGGATTAATTTACTATTCATTTGCTAATTTATTATTAATTAAGGTAGGAGAGTTATTAAGGCTTAATCAATTAATTTCCCTAATTAACTATCCATAAATTCTAAGAAAATAGGTGAGGCAGAGGTCATCCCTCTAAACATCTCTAGAAGGTTTGAAATTAATTGGATAAATAATAGAGTAATAGTTAATTAAATTTTAAATAAACCTTAATTAAGTTGAAATTACTATTCAAAATTAATTAATAATAATTTTCCAAATTTTCCTTGAAATACCTTTAAAATGAGCCCTCGCTATATTTAGATTTTTCTAAGATTAGTTATGGATTTTAGAAGTTTTTAAAAATTAATTAAACCTTAATCCCATCATTATGGTTGTCTAAAGACGCTAATGTGATGCATTTTCACGCATGGCACGAGGTTATTTAAGTAGTCACATCCATGTGCCTCAGCTGACGACAAATGTGCTTTCTCATGGATCGTCTAAGATCGAAGGCCACATTTAAATCCCGTTAAGAAGAAAATGGGGATCTAAGTGATTTGATCATTCCAATCACGCACAGATGACCCATGATCCATCCTCTTATGATCGATGAACGTGATCCGCCATGGATGGATCATCCGAAGCTCACCCTAGCTCAAATCCACTCCAAATTCAACCCACACCCGCATGAAGGATCCACAAGGATCCAACAACTAGGATGGGCTCAAATGCAAGTTTTCTTTGAAAATGACTAACACATTTTCATACAAGGATCAATTTTAATGGCATACATCACCAGAGCTTATGACCAGCGATTCCAACGATTGAGGAAGCTTCGTTTGGTAGAAATGAAGACCAGCTGAGTCGCATGAGCTTTGATTTAAGGTGGATTGCTCTAAAGACCAAGATCATCCCTTTTAGCGCTAGGTCTTGATCAAACTTATGCTTGGAGTGGATTTGTGAAATGGCTTCAATGGTTTGATGACACAAAGGATGGTGTGTGCAAGTGGAATTAAAGTTAGATGGAGAAATGGAAGAGCATGGATCAGGAGGCACCTCCTTATTTTGGTTTTGCATGGGAGAGAGAAATTTTGATCGAGGAAAACTTGGGAAGGCTCGAGATGCTCTAAGAGATTTCTTTCTCACTTGGGGACTTAGTGTTCAATGGTGCCGCTTGAATTGAGGGGTATACCCTAATGTGAAGGGTGAATGGGATGTTTCTTTCAACTGCATCAGAGGTCACACTCATGTCCATGTGGCTAGTGATGTGAGGTAGAGGTAATGGGAGGTCGCCTAAGGGTGCAATGGTTTCTGGCTTGAATCCAGGGTGCTTGCATGGGAGGTGAGTCAACTCACTCCCATTGGTCCATGGCCAACCTAGGTGGGTGTGAGCCAGGTGGGTGCTACCATGAGTGATGGAGTTTGGTGAGGGGAGAGAATGGAAAGAGGGCTTAACCAATGGCTAATCCCTTGGGTGGGGTCCACTTTACTTTGGGCAGATTTTGGGTTGAATTAAAATTAATTTGGGCTTGGTTTCCACCAACCACCACCAGCTGAGGGTTGGTTTGGGTTCAAATGGGTTCAAGTTAGGTTGGCTTGACCAATTGGTCAAATTGGGTCAAACCAAGATTTGGGTTAGAAAATGATGATTTAAAGAGTTTTGGTTCAAGTTTCTTTGATTAATTTGGCTTAGGTTTGATCTCGCTCATTTGGATTCTAATAGGTCAAATGGGCTAAGTTCACCAATTTGACCAATTTGATTTTGGTTTGGGTTAGGTGTTGGTTAATATTTAATTGGTTAATTAAAATTGGTTGTAATCTTTGGTTTGGTTTAATTTAGAATTAATTTGATTTTGGCCAATTTGACATTTTAGGTCAATTTGGGCTTTGGGCTAAGTTGACCAATTGGTCAAATTGGACTCACTTATGGCTTTGGTCAAGTTCAATAAATGATTTGGAATTAACTTGAGCTATTAAATTTGGGTTAAATCATGATTTGACCCATTTTGTCTTTTTAGGCCAATTTCAACTTAGGTCAAATGGTCAATTGACTTGGCTTGACCAATTAAGGGTTTGATCATGTTCAATTATTGATTATGAATTGTTTGAATGAATGGTTTCAATCAATTTGGTATATGGTGGTTTTGGCTAGTTTAGTTTCATTTGGGTTAAATGTTGACTTGGTCAAAGGACCAAGTTAACTTGGTTTGACCTAATTCAAGGTAGTTGATCACCCTAAAATGATTATTGATCATGATATGATATTTGGATGGGCTTAGTTCAATCTAATTTGGGTTGGATTAGAATTTGGCTCAAAAGTGTCTTTAGGTCACTTTGGGTCAAGTAGACCTAAATGGGTCAATTAGTTTGGTTTTGCTTGATTCAAGTTTAGTTGAACTCATACATGGATTTATGATATATAAATCCAATTGTAAATTGGTTTGGAGTCAAATGTATTTTGGCTCATTTGAAGTTTTCAAGTCAAAATGGCTAACTTAAGTTTTACTTGATTTTGATTTGATAATTGTAGTTTATATTTATATTTGGATGAGTGATTGAAGGAATGATTGATTCATGAAAAATACATGGGTTTTGAGTTGATTTGGATATCATTTGGCCAAGTTCAAGGAAATGCTTAAAAGGCTAAAATTAGAAATTTGATTTGATTTGGGTTTGATTTTAACTACTTAGATTTATATTTCATTTATATTTGTGCATATAAGTGAAGGTAAAATGATTCATGAGAAAACTTGAGTTTGGAGTTATTTGGAAGCAAATTTGACCAAATTTAAGGATGTAGGTCAAAAGGGCTTAAGTAGGGAATTAATTAAGTTTGACTTTTTGGTCATTGAGGTAGGTTTCATTTATATTTGTGAATAAATAAAGGAATAATTGATTTATAAATAAATCATTTGATTTTGGGTTGATTGGGTTGAGATTTGATTAAGCTTATGGAGGTAGGTCCATATGGCTTAAGAAAGGTCTTGATTTGGTTTAATTTAGTTTGATTTGATTTGGCTCATTCGAATTTAGCTTTTTTTTTATATTTGTGAATATAAATGAAGAAATGATTGATTTATAAAGAAATCAAGCCTTATTTGATTTAAAGGGGCTAAGCGTATGAATGTGGTTCATATGGCTTAGGAAGAGATTTTGGAATTTGAATTTGATTTTGGGTTCCAATCACTTGATTTGGAATTTGATTTATGATTTGGATTTGAATTTAAGTTTGGTTTGAGGAATAAAGCTTGGATTGGGTTTAAGGCTATAGGGTAGGCAAGTTTTCTTAAATCCCTAAGACATAACCTATTCCTATGGCTAACTCTTCTAAGTCTCTAGGCTTAGGTTAAGTGTTCACCAAATCACTAGAAGTGTCTTAAGACTAAGGAGCCCTTAGTGTCTATAAGAGTCCTAGTTCTATGATGAGGAAGTTGAGAGTTCACTCCAAAAATGAGGTCAACAAGGGAAAGCTAACATTTTAGTATAAAATTTTAAAAAATGCCCCCTATCTAATAGGGGATGTTTGCTTTATTTTGGAAATGCTTTCTTATGTTACAAAAGAATTTCCAAGCAAAATTTAGACATGTAATGGAGATGAGAATAATCATATTATATCAAATTCTATTTTTTCAAAAGTTCAGGATAAATGATTGAATACATTCTTGTGATTACATTTTTATGTGTAATACTTTTTCAAATATCGACCATTGATTAGTGACATTGGTCTTTCACCTTTAAAATAAATGAGTAGCTCCTTCTCGATATACTTTCTCAATGGTTCCCAATTAAGCTCAAATTTACTATCAATTTTTCAGTGAGGGATAATTAGTTTTCTCAGCACCAGGACCAATTTCCCTTCTTGAAAAGTTCAAGAATGCACTGTATGATTGAATTCTTTGGACATCCTTGTTCGGTAGTAATGCGACGCATCATCATCATCGCCATCGTCATCATCATAAAGCTTCAATTCATGGGCCTTTTGTTATAATTTAGGTTATGTATTATTGGGCTTTTTTATTTTGTATATGTCTTGAGCTTATATGTATTGGGCTATTCTTATGTCATGATTCATATAGTAGGTATGACATTTTGGTAGTTTGGTAGGTGGTGTAGGAAGTTATGGTGTTAGTTTGGTTTGAGTTTGGAGTTAGGTTTGAGTATTCTTAACTCTCTCTTCAATCTTATAGATAGGGAGGCTCTGTAATGCTTAGCACTTGGATTTGAAATAAAAGTTATCTTCTTAAATTTCTTTTACTATTCTTCTGTGTGCTTTCCTCATGGGTGACGGACTACTTGAGTGTGTGAGCTCACAACCCTTAAAGAAGGACTTATAAGGAAGGAACATGATCTCCACAATGACAGACTGTTTGTAGAGGTCGACTTCAACTTATCCCTACTTCAACTTGGTAATTTTTAAATGCTACGTTAGATCGCTCATAACTTTTCGCTATTTTTTTTTGCACTTATAAGATTCAAATCTCTAGTGTTAACATAACTTTAATCAAATTTTTTCCCACTTCACTAAATTTATAATATTGTAAATGTTAATAGTAGTGTGCATTTATTTATCATTACTCTTTTGTGAGGATTTAAGAATAATCGGTGTAATGAACATCATATCATAAAAGGTACTCATCCTACATCATATTTGGTATCATAGCAAGTATGTTTTTTGGGAACATCTTATTTAGTATTAAGTTTTGTTTTTGCATTAGAGTAATCTTGTAATCCATTATTAAAAAAACATACAAAATTTTTATTTAATTAGGGCATTTACTATTTTTTTAATTGTGTCTTTGATTTCATTACATATGTATATTAAAAAAATTAAAATATTTCCTTATATTAAAATTTTAAAAGAATATCATCATGTCAACTCAGTGTGGTCTTAGAAATCAAGATAAATCTTTAGATGAAAACATGATTCTTATGAATTTTACTATAAAAATAGAAAAGCTTACCCTTATGCACCATCAAACCTATAATAAATTCCAAAAAATATTTGAAGCCTTAAAACAAAAGGTTGGTATGGTTACAACACATTCACCAAAAACTAACTCAATCCTAGAATACCAACTTGAAGAGAGGGAAGATCATCCTGCTGACCCTCTTTCTCTCCTCCTCATCCATATTCTCTTATTAGACCCCGCCATCCTCTAGGAACAACTTTAATGAATATCTTTAGTTTGATGAGGTACTTCCTCACCCACCTTATTGAATAGGAAGACAATTAAGAAGAGATGAAGGTTATGCTCATCAAACTCCTTATGAGCATTATCCTTGACATTATGAAGAGCATTATCAACTTTGCTCATGTACCCTTAGAGAACCTGATGATGACGTTATTTGTAGGGTTAAAATTGATCCATGTACTTTTGATGGTCGACTTGATCCTAAAATTTTCTTAGATTGGTTAGTAGATATGGACCAATATTTTGATTGGATGCCCATGTTAGAAGAAAGACAAGTTCATTTTTCCTCGAAACTAACTAGCAATGCTAAGACTTATTGGATTAATCTCACACAAAAATTTCAATAACTAGGACAACCACCTATTTCTTTCTTGATGAGATGAAAGAAATTTTAAAGCTAAAATATATACCATTAAATTTTCATGATCAACTTATATATGAAATGGCTATGCTTAAATAAGGATTTTGACGTTGTTGAGTATATGACACCATTTGATGAATTGATGACCCGCAGTGATGTTAGAGAGGATCACCGCACCACAATTCTAGATTTTGATCTGCTTAAATTGATATTCATAATGAAACATTAACCCAATAAATTTATTCTCTTGAGGATGCATTTCGAAAGTGGCGACTCAAATTGAACAATATCTTAGATCACAATCTTTATAACATCTTCATATAGAAATAACTCTCAATCGCATGTTACACCACCTACCTTAGCCTAAAGGACTTAGTGAATCAAAAGGAAAAGCTTTAGTGGGAACATCTGGTTCTAACAATTAGCATTACTTATTTTACATGTGCTAAAATTGGTCATTATGCAAGTACTTGTCCTAGTCAAAACTTACACTTAGATTATGAAAATAAAGATCAACAAAATAAAAATAATGATAATCAAACCCTTGTGAAGAAGCTAGTGATGCGTAAGAAGCATTAGATGAGTCTCATATAGCTATATGTATTGTGTGTTAGCTACCCCATGAGCTAATATTGATTGGAGGCGCACATCAAATTTTCACACTTATTTTAAGAGTGGTAAAAAGACATGCACGTTAATCATGAATAGTGGAAGCTGTATGAATGTTATTGTTATCTCTACTTTGGCTAGGATGAAGCTCACCCTAGAGACTCACCCATAGCCTTATAAGGTTGATTGGGTAGATAAGACCTCTATGTATATCTCAACGTTGTCTTCTACCCATTCAATTAGAGAGAATATAGTGATAAAATTTAGTGTGATGTTCTTCAATGGATTGCTCATGTACTTTTAGGTAGACCTTGGCTTTTTTTATATGAATGTCATAAATTATGGATGATCTAATACATATTCCTTTAATTTTGAAGGTAAGAGAATTGTCTTAAATCCAGCCTAAAGAGGTCACTTCACTTCAACCCCAAAATTCTTCTCCTCCCATAGAAAAGAAATCCTTACATATTATTAATATCAATTTTAATAAGAGATTAATGGGAATATCATTTTTGCATTAGTTGTCCTAACCTTTGAAAATCAACTTTGTGTTAAATCATTCTCATCTGAAGTACATGAACTTTATTGCAATATCAAGATATTTGTACCGAAGAACTTCTTAGTGAGCTTCCCCCATTTAGAAGTATCCAACATGCCATAGAGCTAGTTCGTAGATCATCACTCCTAATTTTCTCACATTATCGTATGAACCCAAATGAACATGCTAAGCTAAAATGACAAGTTGATGATTTATTAGCAAAAGGATTTGTCGAAAAGTTTATCTCCATGTGCAAGGTTCTTCTTACCCCAAAGATGGTATGCATATGTGTGTAGATAGTCATGCTATAAATAAAATTACTATTGAGTATAGGTTCCCCATACCTAGACTTGATGGCATGCTAGATATGATGGTTGATTAATAATTTTCTCTAAAATTGATCTTAGAAGTGGATATCATCAAATTGTAAGAGAAGGTGATGATTGGAAAATAGGCTTCAAGATAAAAGATGGCTTGCATGAATGGCTAGTAATGCCTTTTGATTGACTAATGCTCCAAGTACATTTATGTGAGTGATGACTCATATCTTATAGTTATTTATTAGAAAAACTTTAGTTGTGTACTTTGATGATATTTTAATTTTAGTGAATCTAGAGATCATGAGAATCATTTACCAGTCTTTAAAGTGTAAGAAAAAAGACTATATGTTCACTTAAAAATGCTCATTTATGATGTCTTTAATAATCTTCTTAGATTCATTATTTCTTATGATGGCACCTCTCGCCAATCCCAAAAAAATTTGCTATTTAAGATTGGCCTACCCCAACCACAATTCATGATGTACAGTTTTATTAGGTTAGACACATTTTATCGAGGTTTATTCATGGATTGAGCAATATTATGGCCTCGATAACTCAATGTCTTAAAGAAGGAGACTTTGTTTAATAAAAGATAGATGTTGATGCCTTCTCTAAAATTAAAGAACTTTTAACAAGTCCATCGATATTGAAATTGCCAAATTTTGATAAAGTATTGAAGAGTCATGCTTCGTGAGTTAGTATTGGAGGTGTTCTTAAACAAAAGGTCATCCTATTACTTTCTTTAGTAAAAAAACTAAATGAAGTGTGTCAACGATAATCCACATATGATCGTGAGCTTTATGTTGTCATCCAAACTTTACATTATTGGTGACCTTATCTTCTTTCACAAAAATTTATACTTTATTATGATCATGAAGCACTTAAATATCTAAACACCCAAAAGAAACTTAGTTTTCAACATGCAAAAATAGGTTCAATTTCTTGAATGAATATATGTTTATTCTTAAACATAAATCTAGTGTTGAGAACAAAGTAGCAGATGCCCTAAGTAGAATATGTACTTTATTACCATGAGTGTAAAGGTTACCGGATTTGAAAAGCTTAAAGATGATTATCCTAATTGTAGATTTTCAATAAATTTTGAATCTTTGAAATTTGATGTTTAAATTAATAGTCTAGATTATCAAATATGAGATAACTATCTCTTTCATGGCACACAACTATGTATCCCATTCATCACTTCAAAATTTTCTTGTTGAGGAAATTCATTCAAAAGGTGTGGGTCATTTCGATCGTGATAAGACAATATCCATGATGGAGGATAGGTTCTTATGGCATAGTCTTAAGAAAGATGTTGCTCGATCATTGCCCAATGTCATTGCCAAATAGCAAAAAAAGTGGAAAACAAAATTTTAGTCTATACACACCACTCAATTCCAACAAACCATGGGAAGATCTTAGTATGGACTTCATCTTAGGATTACTCACACTGCACAATGTTTTGACTCTATCCTAGTAGTTTGTTGACCATTTTCTAAAATGGCACACTTCATTCGTGTTATAAGATATTAGATGCATCACATATAGTGACTATTTTTCTTTGAGAGATAGTTTGTTTACATGGACTTCCTAAGACAATTGCATCTAATCATGATGTAAGGTTTATGAGCTATTTTTGAAAAAAATTTATAAAAAAAGCTTGGCACAAAATGCTTATTTTCTACAGCTTACCACCCTCAAATAGATCGACAAACCAAAGTTGTTAATAGTTTTTTACTTACTAGTGCCTGATTGATCATACTTGGGACCTTTTTCCTACTATAGAGTTTGTTTATAACAGTTCAATTAATTGGTCAACCGGTATGAGTACTTTTCATATTATAATTGGTTATGATCCAATAAAACCAATTGATCTTGTTGAATTGCCTCATATACTATTGCATTGCATTTACATTTACACAAAAAGCATGCATGATTTACATCGAAATTCAACAAAAACTTACTCGAAGTTATGATAAATATAAAGCTAATGTTGATACACATAGATGAAATTTAATGAGGGGATTTGGTTCTTGTTAAAGTTAGACCTCAGAGATTTCTAACGAACTATTAAAAAATTAACTCTCAAGAGTGTTGACCTCATTTTTAGAATGAGCTATCAACTCCTCCATCTTAGGCTTAGGACTTCTCTTAGACTTTAAGAGTTACTTAGTCTTAAGAAAAAATCTAGTGATTAGGGTGGACAATCAACCTAGCCCTAGAGACTTAGAAGAGTTAGCCATAGGAATAGGACATGCCTTAGAGTATTGGAAAATTTCACCCATAGCTTGAACCATTCCTCACCTTCCTTCTTTCAAGTCAAACTCCAAATCAATTCTATTTGATTTTCTCCAAACTCAAATCAATTTCATGACAAATCCATGATTGAGATCTATGATTGAAACCCATGATTAAAATCCATCAAAATTCCTAAGCTCAAATCTTCCTAAGTCCTTAATCTTTCCTTAAGGACTTAACCAAAATTATGATCAAAACCATGTCAAAGTTTTGAGGATTTTCTCATAATTCATTTATATTCTCATTTATCTTCTCATATAAAAATAAAATATAAATTCAAATCATTCAAACTAAACTCAAAATTCCAAATCAATTCAAGAATTTTTCTTAAGTCCCTTAATTTCCATTAATGGACTTAGCTTAAACCTTAATCAAATCAATTTAAACTCATGGGATTTTCAAAACTCATTTATATTTTCATTTATATTCACATATAAAAAAATTAAATATAAATATATATCAATCAAATCAAATTAAATTAAATTTAAAATTTCCTTCCCTAAGTCCCTTAATTTTCCATTAAAGGACTTATCCAAAACCTTAATGAAATCAATTCAAACTCATAGGATTTTCTCAAAACTCATTTATATTCTCATTTATATTCACATATATAAATTAAATATAAATATAAATCAATCAAATCAAATCTCAAATTAAATTTCCAATTTAAAATTTCCTAAGTTCCTTAATTTTCCATTAAAGGATCCAAAACTTTAATTAAATTAACTCAAACTCATGGGATTTTCTCAAAACTCATTTATATTCTCATTTATATTCACATTTATAAATGAAATATAAATACAAATTAATCAAATCAATCAAACTAAACTCAAAATTCCAAATCAGTTCATGTAATTTTCCTAAGTCCCTTTAATTTTCCATTAAAGGACTTATCAAAAATCTTGATCAAACCATCTCAAAGTCATGGGATTTTATCATAATTCTTTAATATTCTTATTTATATTCACATATATAAATGAAATATAAATATAAATCAATCAAACCAAATTCAAAAATTCAAACTCTAAACTCCAAAATTTTCCCAAGTCCCTTAAATCCTTCTTAATGGACTTAGCCCAAATCATGATTAAACCACTTCAAATCCTTGAAATTTTCTCATGATAATTTTATTCTCATTTATATTCACATATATAAATGAAATATAAATTCAAACAATCAAAACCTATTCCAAAATCAAACTCAAATCAACTCAAAATCTAACCTAAGCCTTTCAAGTCAAAATCTTGAACTTAGCTAAATCAAAGCCAAACACTTGATTTTCTCTCATGATTCAATCAAACCTATAATCATGAGTCCAAATATAAATCCAAACTTCAATCAAACAATCAAAACCTAGTTCAAAAATCAAGCCCAAACCTCCTTCATGTTCTTCCTTTGAATATGAAATTATAAAATGGATCAAAACCCATTTGACTTCAAACCACTTGTAAATGGATTTATATTTCAATCATAAGTCCATATACAAGATCAATCATGCTCAAATCAAGCTTTGACCAAGCTTTGAAGCTTATTTGACTCACTTGAGCTCACTAAAGTGACCTTTAGCCAAATTTTAATCCTAATCAAATTGGATTGAACCAAACTCATATATCCCTCTCATCATGATCAACAATCATCATGGGATGATCAATCAATCAAATTAGGTCAAACCAAGTCAAACCTAAGGGTTGACCAAGTCAATACTTAGCCCAAAATGAAACCTAACATCCAAATTCCAAATTATAGACCAAATTAATAGAAACCATTGATCTAAGCTCACTCATGACTTATGTTTGAACTTGACCAAGCCAACATTTGAGCTTAACCCAGCCCAATTGGCCACTTGACCCAAGTTGACCCATTTTGACAAAGGAATGTGTCAAAACTTTATCTAAGCTAAATTGATTGGAACCAATGAGTCAAGTTCATTCCAAATCACTTATTGAACTTGACCAAAGCCTCAACTGGCCAACTAAACCTAACCTAGCCCGACCCAACTTGACCTAAACGGGTCATGTTGAGCAAAATTTGAACTTAACCAAAATTGATTTGAAACAAAGATACCAATCCATTTCATATGACTAACGAATTAAACCTACCCTTGACCTACCTCAAATAGGTCAAATGGGTCAAATAGGTCAACTTGACCCATTTGACCTAAATGAAGTCATATGAGCTAAATTAAAAAATATACCAAATTGAATCAAATCCAAAGCCACCAAAACATTTCAAATGGTCATATGAACTTGACCCAACCCTTGGTTTGACCAATTTGATCAATTGGTCAACTTGACTAAGTTGACCCATTTTGACCTAAATGGGTCAACATGAGCCAAACCCTATCAAATGAATTCCAAATCTCATGAAACTTGGCCAAAACTGGTTTCACCACATACCCAACATATCCAAACTGAAAATCAACACAAATGACCATCCTACCCTAGGCCATAGAACACATTTTGGACTAATCTATGGGTAATTTGGTCACACCTCTTCATATCCACTTGAGACTTTCCTAAAAGCTCAAGGGGACCTAATGAGGAATAGTGCACCCAACCCAATGGTGGGTTAGCTCATCAATTGGTCCCTAGACTAAACCCACCTCATGACTCAAAATGCCAAATTCAAAATCCCTCTCCCACTCAAATTTAAGCACATGGGAGGTTGGCAATCCACTCCTTGGCTCAAGCACCATGTGCACACTCAAAATAGCCAAAACAAACTCCCAATATGATCAATTGTGATCAAAAAGAAGAGGATGGATGGACTATCGATCCTTCAAGGGGAGATATTACTTCAATTCTAACTTCCCTTTATGATTGAAGCTAAAGAACTGAGAAATCCTTAAAGAGTATTCCTAAGCTTCTTAGAGAGGATTTGAAAACACCATTTCTCGGTTTTACAAAGCTTGAAAATAGTAGAGGTCTATTGAAGAGCTAACTTCCTCTTCACTCACCATCCATCCTCTTGCATACTTCATCAAGGAGCTAAGTTGAGTGCACCCAAGCTTCCTTTGGAGTTCCCATAGCAAGGAAGAGTTGGATCAAGGCCACAAGCTAGCTAAGGTGGAGGTGGCCTATATACCAATCCACTCAACCTCAACTTTGAAACTTCGGCTCTCTCAACCAAGCTTCTCCAAGGGAATCAGTGTCGGTGATCACCTCCGGAGTGGTATGGGATTTTCTGACTATTAAACTCAATGTGGTGTGGAGCTTTGTGAAAGAAATTTTAATCCCATGGAGTTTTGACCGTTGGATGTGCCGCTCTTTAGCTTTAGATGGTGTGGGTTGAGTTTAGTTTGAATCCAAGCTCAATTAAGCACGAATCTTCCCCTTGATCATGGATGGTCTCTATTGATCAAGGGGAAGAACTTATGAGATCTCAGCCGTCCATCCACACATTTTGGATGGACAGTCGAGATAATTGCCCACATTTAGCTATCTGTTATCCGTTTTAAAATCACGGGGAGATCTCTAGCCGTCCGATCTTTGATCGGACGGCAGAGATCAAACCATGTCCACCGCTAGCTGCCTTTGAGGATTTGATGTTTAAGTGAATCCCTCATAACGTGATGCGTAAAGTGATCACACCGCCACGCCGCTGCCATGAGCTAGTGGATTAGTTAAGATGCTTTAATTAATGCTAATTTAGAGATCTTCCAAAATTTATAACTCCCTCTAGAAAATTAAGAAAAATATGAACTAAAATCATTTGGAAATGTAATTCAACCTAGAATATTTTAACAATAATTTCA
This sequence comes from Cymbidium sinense, assembly GCA_021442155.1. Lineage (NCBI taxonomy): Eukaryota > Viridiplantae > Streptophyta > Magnoliopsida > Asparagales > Orchidaceae > Cymbidium > Cymbidium sinense. Next base: position 88,271,131 of record CM038220.1, read on the forward strand.
ATGGGTTTTGAATTATAATTTTCTCTGATTTTTTGGTTTTATTAGAAACTTTATTTTGCTAATTACTTTTTAATTAATCCTCTGATTAATCCCAAATTTCTCGGGTATGTTTTGAGGGATGACTTTTGCCTCCCCTAATTTTCTTGGGTTTTATTGAAGGCTTGATTAGAAGAATTGCATATGGATTTCTTAATTATCCTCCTTATGTAATTAAAGAAAATTAGGTGTAATTAGTGGTTTTAATTCATGATTAGGGTTGATTAAGATTAGATCCAATAAGTAGGAGGTTTATGGAATAATTTTGGGGCATTTCCCCTATGCTATTGCCTAAACCCCCTCTTCTTTCCTTAATCCTCTCTTTATGGGTTAATTCATTAATTATCCTTAATTTTCTAAAAAATTATAAAAAAGTTCTAGAACTTAATTAATCAACTTTGGGTAGATGCTTGGTGTTTATTAGCCTAAGTTCAATTGAAATCAAAACCCAATTCATATGTATGAAAGGGTGTTTTGAAATTACATAAGATAAACTCCTTAGCTTAATTAACTTTTAATTGTGAGTCAAATTGCATTAGACCTGTTTCTTATTAGGTGCATTACAAATTAAAATTCCTTGCTAGTTTTTATGTCATCTCATTAGCTCATAATTATTTGGTTAATTATTGTAAGGTGGTGTAAGTAAGGGTTAATTTACTCAAAGGATCTATGTTAATTGCATTAGACCTGTTGTCTTCTTCTATTCCTAGACATCATTGCCACATTTACTCTAAGGATCTATGTTATAGAGTGTTGCCAACATAAGCATATTATCGAAGCCTTTTCTTGAGTTGTGCATCCATTGACTTAAGGCTCAGCAATGAAGGGTTTTCTCAAGTCTTCCTTCTTTTATACTATAAGGATTTCATTTTGTGGTTTTGCAGTTTCCTCAAATTGAGGTCTTTTATCCTAAATAGTCTAAGGCTCATTTTGTCAACTTTGAGAAGTACCTGGTAGGAAAGTGTGAGGAGCGTGAGTTGCATCCTACTGGCTTACAAATGATGACCCCTCCTCCACAGGATTTTAGGTTTATTTAGGACTGATGCAAACACTAATTAGCACATAAATATCGTTGTTCATACTTTCCAATTCTTTAGTTAGCTTAGCGGCAATCAACTTTATTATTTCGCTTGAGAGACCTGAGCTATAATGACATTTGAAATTTGCTTCATAGAGGGCTCACTCGGTAGTGAGCCAATTCTTGCATATTGATTTTACAAATACCCTATATTTGATTAATGACAAGCAAAGAATCTCCATAAACTTGTAGATTTTGAACTCCACAAAGATGCCTTCCTCTAGACCTGCCATCAATGCTTCAAATTTTGCTTCTTTATTGGTTTGTGGCTCAGTCAACTGGTAATAGTGCCTCATTATACCACCTTCTAGCATGATCAAGATGAAGCTAATATCAGCTTGAGCCTTTAGGAGATTTGAGAGTGAGTGTATCGATGGATGAAGCTCCATCAAAATACAATTCCCGCATTTGTTACTTTTTCTTTCATATATATGCATGATCTGCTCATCAGGGAGATCATCATTAAGCAGCAAATTAGCCAGGATAGGGTGTGTAATAAGGAAGTCTGCTAGAATTTTCCCCTTCACCATTTTTTGGGGAACATATATGGTGTCTATTAGAACATAATAGCCCATCATTAAGCGCTTGTCGATGTTGATCTTATCATCAAGAACTTCAACGGATCAAACTTTGAGATGAGAATAATTTTATAAGATAACATGTAATGATGAAGCTTCTGGATAGCAAAACTCAGAGCCAAATAATGCTTCTTGATTGGCAAGTATTACATTTTTCGCTCCTATTAGCCTTTGATTATTGTAGTATAGAGCATTCTCCTTTCCTTCTTCATTATGTTGTGCAAACAATATATCTAGAGATTCTTCCAATGCCACTGTGTATAAGATAAGCGGCTTTCCAAGGATTGGCATTGCGAGAATGGGCAAATTCAACATATACTTCTTGATACTATCAAAAGCCTCTTAATATTTTGTATCCTATTTGAAAGGAGTATCCTTATTCATTACCTTCTTCCTCTTGGACACAGATCCTTGATCGATGCCTTCAATGAATTTCTAGCTCAAAGTGTGGAATAAGTATTTCTTTTGTCGGAGAACTATGATCTAAGCTAACCTTCTCTCAAATATATGGAGCTAGTTGGAGACGAGACCCTCTGGATTACTCTCCAAGGTGTTGACCACCATAAATTTCATCACATATGACCCTTCTCTAAGATACTCATTCTTGACAAGTTTTATTTTTGGCGGATCTCTGGGAGTATAGTTCAGTTGGCACGCTAGTGTCTTTCTTTAAGGCAGTTTCACTTCGAGGCTTTGGCCTCCAAATTTACTTACTTTTTTGTCGGGACCTTTCGATGGTGGATTCTTGGACATGTAGTCCAAGTGTCTTTCTTTAAGCAACTTGAAATGATATTTTGAAATAGATAATAATGATATTAATCTTATGTTACAAATGTTCAAAATTCATACCAACATCAATGTTACATAAGTCAATGATCACATGTTATCAATCTCACCTAAATTAAGAGTTGAACCAACAAATAATTTTCCTAGCGAAGTTGCCAGAAATATGTGGGCTCTTAAAATTTGCTGTTGACCTCTCAATTAAGAGAGTTTAATTTATGTCGATTAAATTTTTAGAGGGCAAATGGAATAGTAGATAAGACACTACCCAAAGATTTTGCTCTCATTTTGTGAGGACTTTATATTTAGTTCCAGGTTTTCTATAAGTGCAAGCACCTATAGTTAATTATCCTTTCCATTGCTGAGAGAGAACATTCAATTAAGACTATCGTTAGATCACTAAATGCGTAGCATATAGTAGTAGCATGTGGAGATATGAAATTTGATTTATAAAAGTTATCATTCTTTACTTAAAGTAGATGGTTGGGGGAATGATGTGTACCTGATCAAGATCCATGGTTCCATCATCACGGCTATAATGGTCCCTAGCCTACTTAGTTAGAGGAGGTAGTTGACCCAACCTGACTGAAGGATCCTTGTTAGCAGTCATGGGTTGCATCGTCTAAGAAAATCTTCTAGACTTGGAGTGGAGTTTATCTAAGGAGACAAGTTTAAGTCCATCTTAGTTGATAAAAGGCTTTTTGCTCTATAAAATGTACCCTATGGTTCACAACTCAAGGTACAAAGCCATTGGGAAGTATACGGGCTACAGTTGTGATCAAAATATAATGGTGTCATTTGGCAACAACCACGATCGGGACTCGATCATCATCATATGTGGAGACTACTAGCCAAGCTACATAGTCAGAGGGCATGGGCCATGCCCTTACTAGAATGAGACTGATTGAGAGAATATAGAAATACACTTCATTTAACTTTGGCTCCTTTGTGAGCTAAAATTTTCTTTATCACCTTTAACAAATAATTACGGAAGGTGGATGGATTAAATTTTGCTTTGAGCTTTAAAAGATAAATTTCATTTAATCATTTTGAGTTTCATAATTCATTATTTTTTCACTTAGATTGATATTTGATTTATGTTAATTCAATTTAAAATTTTAAACATATTTTGATGGTAATTTCTCTCTAGTTGAATTCTTCATTCAACCATCATCGGGGTGTACAAGTATGCTTCATCATTTAGTTTATTATTCCGGATCTCGACTCTATTAATTTAATAATAGAGGATCATCTAAATTTATATTTTGAGAATTTTGATTTTGAAATTATTAAATATCAATATCTTGAATATTATGATAATAATGACTCCTGGTTGATATCTTCAACTAACTTTCAGACATCATTAAGGTATTGATCATGCATTTTGTTATTCTAGATCCTATCGACTATATTAATTTAATAATAGAGTATCAGATCTACTATCATATACAAAATTAGCTTCTCAGATGTTTTACTAAGTTGAAATTCTTGTAATATTATTATTGAATTTTTAGGTTTTATTAACCAGGACCTGGTCCTAAGACCCAACCGGGAATCAACCCACATAGCATCCTCTGACACAAATTTCATGCATTCATTATAGTATTGAGGCTCATGTGGGTATCGATTTTCATATATGATTTTCTTATAATATATAGTTGCACAAATTTTGGTGCATTGATGTTGTAAATTTGTACAGTGTTCATTGCATCTATATAACACACATGAATTTTAGTGTGATTGTATCATGATGCGGTATTATTTATCTCATCTAAAGATAGATAATCATTTACATGCATTATGATGAGTAATATTCAAATGAAAATCCACCTTAAAGTGCTTTCTTAACGCCTTATGGTTATTTGTATGATGTTTTGCGAATATGGTGGCGTAAGGCATTTCAGCTCTTGTTTGATTATTTAGATTAATATTCATTTGTATGTATTTAGTTCATAGCTCATTGAATAAGCTCTCAACCCCTCTATCTTAGACATAGGATTTCTCTTAGGCTTTAAGATTTCCTTAGTCTTAAGACCAATTTAGTGATTAGGTGGACACTCAACCTAGCCTGAGACTTAGAAGAGTTAGCCATAAGAATAGGTCATACCTTAGTGTTAAGAAAACTTGCCTACCCTTGGCTTGAACCACTCCTAACCTTCCTTCCTTCGTCAAGTTACAAATCAATCCTATTTTATTTTCTCCAAACTCAAATCAATGCCATATGATTGAAACCCATGAATGAAATTTCAATCTCCAAAATTTCCTAAGTCCCTTAATCTTCCTTTTAAGGACTTAACCAAAATCATGATCAAATCAATTCAAATTCATGAGATTTTCTCATAATTTATTTATATTTCCAATTATATGAAGATTTGTTTTTCTACCCTCAATGACATCGTTAATGGAGTGGCGAGTCAACTTTCTCTGAATGATAGATTGGAGGTCATGTCTAGTATTAAAAGAGTGGTATTTTATCTTTTCTAAGTTCTTGCACATTTTCTCTCTCTCTCTCTCTCTCTCTCTCTCTCTCTCTCTCTCTCTCTCTCTCTCTATATATATATATATATATATATATACACACACACACACACACACACACACACTTAGTTTTTGGTTGCTGATTTGGAATGCAGTGCATTCCAAATGCACTTTGAATATTTCAAGTGTTTGGTTGCAAGTAAAGTAAAATTTCAATGTATTTCAAATACACCAGAAAGGCTAGTTTGTGTGTATTTTAGAATTCGTCAGTTGGTAATTCAAATACCGCCGACATAAAGTGATGCGATGTGACCCGCCGTAGCATACCGCCCATCGCGCCGCCCATGTGAGCCGTAGCGGTAGCCGTGCCAGCCGTGACCACCTCCCGCCATCTAGATCCGGTCAGCACCGCCACCACCGCTGCCAGCGTGGCCCTTCTGCCCATGTTGATTCAAAAGGTTTACTTTAGATTACATTTTGTCAACAAAAAAAAAACAAAGTCATGAATTTGCAAAGCTCTCAACCAAACAACTATAAAGTAATCCTTTTACACTGAATTCCTTTTACACTGCATTCCTTTTACATTGCATTCCAAATGGTACAACCCATATAGAATCGGATAAAATTATCATTCAAATTGCGGTGGGATTTATTCAAGGCATTCTAGTTGAAACAAAGTGGCATAAGCATAGATACATTCCAACACTAAAAGAGTACTTGTCAAATGCTACCATCTCAAGCCATGTCATACTTGTTCATGCTTATATCTTGCTAAAATGCAACAACATAGAGGTTCTGAGCTACTAGAGTTTCCAAATATCATTTGATTACCATCCTTAATCTTTCGTCTCTGCAATGATTTAGCAACATCATCGGTTAGCATGCAACCAAATTTTGACATTAATATATATATATATATATATATATATATATATATTTTAATCATGCAAAATTAAATATATCTGGTAGAGCAAGAGAGGTAATGTAACATCAGTTCAATGCTACATGAATGAAAAAGAGCTTCTGAGGAAGAAGGTCGACTGTACATATCAATATTAATAAGCGATGCATGGAAGGAAATGAACAAGGAATATACTACTTCTAATCCACAATTCCCTCGACGATTCATTGATGCTTGTATAAATCTTGCAAGAATGGCGAGCTTCATGTACCCGCATGGAGATGGATTTAGTTCTCCAGGAAATCACATTAAGGTTTCCATAATGTCATTGCTCCTCGATAGCATTTCTATTAATTTTAAGGAGAGGGATCATAGCCTAGATCTAGTAATTTAATCAACCAATAACATTGATATGACACTTAAAATACTACTAGTCGAAGCACGAATCTTGATGCTAAAAGCAAGGCGTCGAATTGGCGGTCAGATCAAGCACTTAAAATATCATTGGAAACTTTGGGACATCAATTAAATTCCTAAATAGCTCTCAAACATGGAGTGTTTATAGTCAAATCGAGCGTCTTGATGAGCCGGGTCTAATAAGCCCAAGATCCCATAATTCCGACATTATTTGAGCATTCAAATACACAAAATACATCATATGATCAAGGGAATCATCATGAGTTGTCCGATGGAGAGGAGTGGTTTGGATTTTGCATGTATTTACAGAGATGTCACTCCTCCAATCTATAAATAGTCCCTCATTCCTCATATGAGGGGGGCCAAAGCAAGAGGGAGGAGAGAGCTCTAAAGCTTGAAGATTCTCCAAGCACAATCGTGCCACCACTCGACGGTCACCCATGCCGTACGATCCTCGCCATCAAATGCGGTCTCCATCATGACCTTCATCGTCGATGGTTGTTCTCCACTCACCATCATTTGCTATCAAATCAACTATTGAGCGTGACTATATGGTTGTTGTGATTTTGGGATTCCATTGTCGACCCTTCTCATATACAATTATGTAATCCGTTATCAGAAAACTTGTACTCAAAATAAATATATAGTGGAAGCTTTTCTTGGGCTAGGCCTCATGATTTTTCTCTCTTTTTTGAGATTTTCATGTAAAATTCTGAGTTTTCTATTCACTCTTTAAATACATGTGTGTGTGCTAGATTTCTAAGGCAACTTTCACTCTACCCATGGCGGTTTTCTAGCAGCAGTTTGGCACGTCTGTGGGAAGAGAACCCTCAATCATAATTTTTGTGAACACCATCATGGCCAATAGCGGTACTCATCTCCGCCTCCGCTCCAACTCTCACTCTCGTTGACCCAATCCCTCACTTCCCACTTCGATGGACACCTTCGGTGAAGGCGAGATTCTCTTTAGAAGATTGTGTGTGCCGAATGGAAGAGTCTCAAAATGAGATGATCCAACTTTTGTGAGGAATACAACAGCCACTACCACGGCAAACACATCTCCCCCAAGATCGATCGTTAGTCGCGGGAGGTCAAAATGCTAATCTCCCTGACGATGAAGTTCCTCTGCTTCCAGACCGTGATGCTGATCTCCTTAACACTACTAGTTCTACTCATCCATCACGTCATTTCAGTAGCTAATCCAATTATTGTGGATAGCATGGCACGTTCTCATCCTGTTGACTCCACTCATCATGTTATACGTGCAGAATTACAATGCTTAATGCAAGAAAAATTTTACCTTGAAGATAGAAATCATCCTCCCCCTCACAGCGGCTATGAGGAGTCATCACCTTTAGTTAAAGCAATTCTTCAACATCCTATTCCCGTAGGTTTCAAGCTTCCGAGCATTGATTCCTATGATGGAAAAACTGCCCATATAAACATATCGACCATTACAGGACCATCATGCATATCCAAGGAGCTCCTGACACACTACTTTGTCAGGTCTTTCCAGTTAACCTCAAGGGGCAAGCTCGCACTTGGTTCTACTCCCTCCCAAGGGAATCTATCCATACCTTTGATGAACTCGCCAAGATTTTTATAGAACAGTTCATTGCAAATCAGAGGATCATTAAAGATTCCTCCCATCTCTAGCATTTCAAAATGAGGGTGAATCATTTAAAAATACTTCCAGATTCTCCTCAAGAAGCTAAATACAGGGTAGACCGGAATTACTAAGAGGAGTTTTCCTTGGGGGCTCCATGGGCCTTTCTACTCCTCACTAATATGAGATCTGCGGTCGCTCATACCGACTTGGTTCATGTGGAAGCACATTCGATGAGGCTATTAATGCCCATCAAAATAATTTGAACAATCCACGAGAAAATGTAAGAGTGCTCACGGTCAATAATCCCATCGGAAGAAGCAACAAGGCGTTATGATCTCCCTCCCTGCGACGCAACCATGCGGAATAGAACATCGTGTTAACATCTTGTTGGCTATTGAGATGAAGAGACCATCAAGTGGCCACATCCACAAATTCAAATCAGAGCAATATTATCACTTCCATCGAAGTCATGGACATATTACCGAGGTGTGTAAATAACTTAAAAAAGAAATTGAGAGGCTCATTCAACAGGGATATCTACGTCAATTTGTGCAAAAAAGCTCAAAAAACATAACTCCTCAAACGGACAATCATCACAGAAATAACATAATAGTCGCCAAATAGTTGGAGAAATTGAAACAATTTCAAGTGGGTCACTACTATCTAATCAAGTCTTCATCACCACCTTTGAAGAACTGGAGTTAAACAAATCTTGTATTAATCATTCCATCACTTTTAATAACTTGGAGGAGTCCAAGTTCCATCAAGATCCTCTTGTCATCGGTGGGATTGGTGACCTTATATTGTTAAGAGAATTTTGATTGATAATGAGAGTTCTGTTGATATTTTATTTTACTCCACCTTTCTTAGCATGGGTTTGGTTAAGGAAAAACTTTAACCTTTGGGACCGTTATATGGGTTTGATAATCATACAGTGGAGGGACAATCACCCTTCCGTTGTTCTGAATTTCTCAACAAGTCACTCAGTTCAATTCATAGTGGTCAAGTCAAATTCAACATACAACGCTATATTTGGAAGACCCCTCCAATCAATCTTCGGTGCTGTCACTTCGGTACCTCATCTTAAGATAAAATTTCAAACTCCCATTGGGGTTGGAGTGGTCTGAAATCAACAAATAACATCATATGTTACCTCAAACAAGCTCAACCATGCCCGTGACCTTCAACATCGAGAATTTTAATCTTCAAGATAAAGAAGTACCTTAGAGGTTTTGCAAAAGAGACAGCTCTCCACTTATCAGATGATCAACCATCAAGCTATAACTAAAGATCCAGAGGAAAAAATCATCCCTAGAACTTGGAACATGGAGGGTCTCCAAAAAATGTTATATGTAATCCTTGGTGTATAAATATTATAGTCTTTAATTTATCCCGTTTATCTTTTCCTCTCCACCTCATGTCTTTTATTAACTTTCTCTAAAAATGTATCTCATCCCTTTTGTTAAGTTATCTTGTGATAATATTGTATCACCAACATTATCAAAGTAATGAGTTTATAGCTTTTTCTTACAAGCTTGTTTCTTCTTCATTTAATCCTCCCACTTGAGAAATATACAACTCGCGTTGTATCTCATGAGCATGATCAATCCCAAGGGGACTTGATCGACCTCATCTGGTAAGAAGTCAAGTAACACTTTGGGTGATACCTAGGATATAGTCAGGTTTTGGTGGACATCCATCTCTTCCATATAGTTTAGCATCATGAGTCACACTCAAACAACCTCGATAGGTCAAAATCTCGTGATTTAATTCAACCTCTTTCATAGTTAACGCCAGAGTCACACTCGACAACCTCGATAGGTCAAAATCCTCTTGATTCTTCTTCCATACGTTAACGTCACGAGTCACACATAATAACCTCGGAGGTCAAAATCACCCATAGGTTAATCGCCATATTTATTTCACCATCGCTGCATTTCCATCCACCATATACGCCCATGCCTACCATCGCTGATTCTGGTTTCGACCACCGGTCGGCAATACCATCAACCGCATCGCGACAATCTCATCGTCCCTTCATCATATCGTGGTCCGCCATCGCTATCATCCGATACCGGCTGCTACGTCACCATCATCAATCTCAGGTTCCTCGTCTACCGATCATTGCCTCCACTCGATTGGTCCGAGATTAGTTGACACCTCTTTCGAGGGAAACGGAGTCTAGCCTGAACTACGGGTTTTGATCACCTCAAGGTCCGAGGACTCTTCAAATTGGAGGCTTGCCGTATGAACTTCTTCTGATCGCTTCAACCCGGTCGGCGAGGTCGGTTAATGAATTCTATTAGAATCCTTTAATGAGATTTTGTTAAATCCCAATAAAACTCATTACCATTCCCAACATCACTAGCATGATCTATTTTATCAATTACCTCGACATTCTTATGTGTTGATCTTCACATATGCATGAGTGGTGTGATGAATCTCGACTTGAATGCAATATTGCGCTGAAATACACGGACTTCATTGAAATTGATCGATGAACATACTTCACCATCGTTTAGAATGTTAAAATTGATCGGTATAAATATTTCATAATCTCAATTGAATCAAAATAGATCAAGCATCCTCAACCCGTATATCAAAGTCGGAGAATGATGCTCAATCGATCTTCATTCACAAAATTGATTGTGTCATTAATTTCAAAATATTGAAATCTATCAAATGAGACTATCCACGTTTAATTTAGATGAGTCTGCGGGAATGTTGAACTATCGAAAGTGACAATGCGCAAGTTGGAGCTGAAATTGACTTGATCTCAAACCAAATGACCTCTGATCTTGAAATTGGCTATACCATTGCATTCAGAATATCAAAATTAATTACAATTGCTATTTCATATCGATCAATTATTATCCAATGAAAAAAAATAAATAGAATAGACAATTTCACACATATTGAAGTCAAGAGGCTTCGACGCTATCCGAATGAGCTCCTTTCATGAAATGCTTTTTATTGTCAAAACATTGAAAACTAACAAGACCTTTCGAGTCGATTTGATCATGGTGAAATGGAGAGCCTTGGAGTGTGATGATGTTTAAATTAACCTTAAATTTGCCCTAATCGACCTCGATGTCGCCTGAAAACCTCAGATTGTGAAACAGACTACACCATTGAATGTTGACCTCCATATATGATACATAAGTTGAGTTAAAACTATAAGCCAAATCTAAAGAACTTTTGATGTAACAGCTTATAAATTAGAGCTAAGATGCACTAAATATCACCAAAATCAGTCGAAACGATCTCCGATTGATGAACGAACTTTTCCATCACATTCAGAACATAGAAATTGGTCAAAATATAAATATTGTATCAACGATCAACCATCAAGTGATTGAGCTATGTATCATACATGCTAGAGTTGGGATGATGATGGTGCCCAAATGACCTCCAATTGATGAATAGACTTTGTCATCACATTCAAGACATCAAAATTGGTTAGAATATAAATATTACATAATCTAATGATCAACCGATCAAACGATCGAGCTATCAATATGCTGACGTGCATATCAGAGTCGAGAGGCTGGGATGATATTCAAATTACCTCTATTCATGAAATTGATTATGTCGTTAGTCTCAAAATATCAAAACCTTCTAAATAAGACTATTTGGGCTCAATTCGGACAAGTCTATGCGAATGTTGAGTGGTTGAAAGCGATAATGCACATTTCTGAACTGAAATTGATCCAATTCGGCGCTAACTCGAACCAAACGGCCTCCGATCGCAAAACAGACTATGCTGTTGAATCTGGAATATCAAATTTACTTAGAAATGATACCTATATTATGTGAGTTTGATTTCGGCAAGATTCTGCATAAATCTCAATGCAATCAAGCCATAAAAAATGAAAATCATGTGTTTATTTTAACTCAATTAGACACAATTTTAATAATTGATTTATCCTAAAATTAATTAAGAATTTTCAGAAATATGATATGAAGTTAATTAAGTTTAATTTGGATAAAAAAGAAAAATTAATTAATTAAGGGCTTTAATCCCTATTTTCTCCCATACACGTTCGATCCTCCCTCTCAGAACAACAACCGCAAAATCATTTGATTTTCCTCAACCATAAGAAATCTCTACTTTTTCATTTTCCCACACTCGTTGGTTTTCCCTGAAACGGAAGGAAATTGAAGTGGCAAGCATCGACTCTTCTATTCCTTCTCCCGTTTTGAGTTTGGCAGATGGACTACTCATTTCTAGCAACTCGTAAGCACCAGAGCCTCCTCCCACTCCCACTCTGCTGCCGAATAGCCCTAAGGTTAGAGGATTTGCGATTCTCTCGCTCTCCATTTTTCCCTGAAGTAAGCATCTCCTCCTCTAGCCTCCCTTATTCTCCTGTAAACCTCCCTTCCTCCTGCAATAATGGTTCTCATCAAAGAATTTCAAATCGTGATGTTGATAACACTAGAAGAGTATGAGTTGGCTTTGTTATACGATCATGAAGATGGAGCAGAAACACAAGTAGTAAGGAAGGGGTGGAGATATTGAAGAGCATCTTGTTTGAAGATGATTTCAGTTCTTGGCCAAGATATTGAACACGTAAAAGCGCTGATAAAGAGATATTGAACAGATCTAAGGGGATATCTATCGACATCGTAAAATAGATATTGAAAATGCTTACATTGACAGTAGATCTAAGAGGACATTGAAAATGCTTGTGTTTGATATCTCAAATACTAAAATTTATGTACAATTTGCATGTGGTCTAAGATGATATTGAAGGGGTATGTCCAGATCTAAATTCAAACCATTTTCCAGGACCTAAATCTGAAAATTACACCAACATCGAGGTGAGTTTCTTCCTTTTACTCTTAGTTCAAAGGTCCATATGACTTCCCATTGTTCACTATGATCTCAAACCTTCAAATACTCTTCTAGATAAAGATTGGGAAGCACATGTTAGGACTTTGGCACTTATCGCATGCTCGGTGTTCATTTAGAATCTAACAATTCCACTTCATCGATTTCAAGGAACCATAGGATATATGGCACGAGTTTGCTTATATGTGAATGGTGACCACAAATGTGGATGTATTTAGCTTTAGAGTGGTTATGATGGAGTTCTTCACCAAAGGCCAATGGGGATTAGAGAGGATGGTGCCACCTTGCATCATCTTCCAAAACAAGCCCTCGCTAATGGAGTTTATAAGCGCTATTAGCATAGCAGAAATGAAATTGACTTCCCTACTGCTACCCATTCCTTTAACTCTCCAATGTTAATGATATAGTGAAATAGTTGTGGATGCATGATGTGAATGTGAAATATATACGCATATGCTTGTCATTGCGATTTGAAGACCTCATCGTCATGGAGAGGTGTGAGATGAAAATCCATGGTAATGCAAGAAAAACTATGCTCATCAAGGTGTATCGAGTAAGTCTACTATTTGATAAAGATGTATGTTGAAAATGTTGCTATAGAAGAGGCAAGGAAGGTGTTTGATGAAATGATTGAAAGAAAAGATTGTATATGGATGTGCTTGTCTTTTTGCAGTTTGAAGGCCTCACATTCATCGTGAGATGAAAATCAGGTGAGGTGTTTCAAAACACCAACCATCACATTCATCAGGGCATGATGAGTAGGCCTAAAATCTGTTAATGTGACACCCTTATGCCGAAATGCTGCTAAAATTTTGACAAAATCTTGGACTTCAAAAAAAGGGGAGAAGAATATTTGCATATATATATATATATATATATATATATATATATATATATATATATATATATATATATATATATATATATATATATATATATATATATATATATATATATATATATATATCTGCAGTGATTGAAGTCTTGTTAGGCTTATGGGTGTATTGAAATTCGGCGAGGTGCTTCACCATTACACTCATCGAGTGTACGGATAGGCCAAAGTTGATGTAGCCCTTTTGCAAGGACGATGTCAGAGTACCATCAAAATTCAGATTAAAATTCAAGACTTAAATAAATTCAAATGAAAATCATCTAAACTTAAGTTAAACAAAAGATATATAATAAATATAAAGATAAATGCTAAATCAAAGAGAAATAGAGTGAGAGGACTTAAAGAAAAATTTTGATAAGAATAGAACACTTATTTAAAATGCAAGTAAAATCTGAGGAGGCCAATACTAAACTCACAAAAGACTCATAGCAAGTTTGAAGTTTGATTTTTAATAATCATGAAATTTGATGTGGAGTCGAGGATAAATACATATTAGATTGTATGTCTTTTATGTAAGTAAAGCTTCTCTTTGAACATTTGAAATGTTAAATTCATTAACAAATAATCAATATAAATAAAATCAATTGAATTGAATTTAAATAATCACATTATCAAGTGAAGTAAGGATTTCAATTAAATACCAAAGAACAAATGATTGGTGGTAAATTCAAATGTTCAATTTTAAATTGAAAATAAAAGTGTGTAAGTAATTTGATAACTTTCTTATAAGCACAAGTTCAATTAGGCAACTCATGAGCAACCATGAATGTAGCCTTTAAAAGATCATTTGGATCTTGCATTTAAAGTTTGAATTTGAAGCACTTGTGATATATCTATTGCTTATCTTCAAAATTAATGAAATCCACAAAATGACTTATAAAGTGGCTTTCCAATTAACAAGTGAATTGTGTTCTAATTCATATTGAATAAATTTGAAATTAAATGGAGAAATATAAATAAGCTCATAATAATATGGGAAGCTTGATAAGCTATCTTATTGAATGTATATATTGTAGTATCTCGATTCAAATGAATTGAAGAAGGCTTCAATTGAATTTAAGGTCGTAGCATATGGGATCTATAATATGTCTGAATGTCTACTTTCAAGTAAGAGTAGAACCCAAATGCAACCTTAGCAACACCTAGTTACAAAATTAAGATGTGAATATAGAGGTGGATCATGCCGCTCATACCTTACTTCATCCTTAACTTTTGACTTTGCTTCTGCTTCTACCTTCTATTGCCACTAGATCTACAACTCTTTGTACAAGCAGATAGAAGATGATACTAAATTAAATTCTACAAAAATCATAGGGCTTCCTTCAATCAAAAATTAAGAAATTTCATTCTAATTATGATTTTAAAATTCGATGATTTCATTAATCAGATGAAATTATCTAAGCTATAAATACCCGCATATGCTTGGACATAGAGATTTAAAGTGCAAATTTTAATGTTTGAAAAGGTAGTGCAAACTAAATTGGAATTAAATGAAAGTACAAATCAATCTCACAATTTAAATATAAAATTATCTGAATTATTAAATACCCGCATGGGCCCCAACACTATGCTGAATGCTTAAATTTAGTGTCTAAGGATGTTGCGCGGGTTGCATCCCGGTTTGGTCTTAGGACCGAGTCTAGGATAACAAAACCTAAACTCTAATATTTTAAGAATTTCAACTTACTAGAATATCTGGGAAGCTAATTCTATCATATGACATTAGATCTGATCCTCTATCATTAAATTAATAGAGTCGATAGGATCTGAAATAATAAACCTCGATGATGCCTGTGTTGAATAAAGATTTCATGAGGCATACCTACCATCAAATTATGCTTGCGACTCAAATTAAATTAATCAAAATCAAATGTTAACTCAAATATAATATTTAATAAATCACTAAGCTATAAATGCTTAAATGAAATTCAATCTCTAAAAACCTAAAGCTAAAATACAATCTACCTTTTGCAATAATTTGTTAAAGGTGACAAATTAAGAAAACTCTAGCTCACAAAGGAGTCAATGTCAAATCAAGTGTTCTACTATGTTTACTCTTAATCAATCTCACTAAGGATGTGGCGTGTCTTCATTGCGTGGATTGGCGATGAGCTCCATATGTGATGATGCAGGAGTCCTCATCGGATGGTTCCGCCATATGTGATGTCATTATATTATGATCACGATCATAGCCCATATGCTCCCCAATGGCTCTACCCTTTGAGTTGTGAATCATAGGGTATACTTGATAGGAAAAAAAACTCTCTGTCAACTAAGGTAGACTTAAGCTAGTCTTCTCAGACAAACACCAGTCTACAAGATTTCTTCGGCGTAACCCATGTATGTCGATAAGAATCCTTCGGGTTAGGTCGATTACCTCCTATGACTAAGTAGACTAGGGACCACGATAGCGGGATGACAGAATAATGGGATCTAGATCGAGATCATCATCCCAACCATCACTTTAAGCTAATGAAGATGAATTTTATAAATTCTAAGTTCTAAAACTCCACATTTCTTTACTATATTTAGCATTAAGCGTCGATGGTTCTCTCTCAATATTGAGGGTAAATTGCTATAAGGGCTTTGCCTAGAACACGGAAGTCCTCACAAAATGAGGGTGAAATCTCTGGGTAGTGTCTTATCTACTATCTCATTTACCTTAAAAATTACACCGACACATTTTAAACCATACACTCTTCATTTGAGAGATCGGTGGCAAATTTTTGAAGCACATAGATTTCAGACTCAGTTACGATTCTCTTTCCATCTTTGGCTAATTGAATTTGAGCTATAGTAGAAAGCATGATTGAAATATAAAATCAATTATCAATGAAATTAAATCTCGGTTTATGTTATTGACTAATCGCTTGTTCTTTATATTGATGGATCTTTAGAACACCTCGTTCATCATACAGGTCAGAGGAATTGCATCTGCGCTAATGTACAGTTCTTGACAAAAGGAAAATAAAATAGAGCTAAAGCCTCGAAGAAATATACCAGTTTCTTCATCAGCAAAACGGATAGAGAAATCAACTACGCTCAACAACCATTATTTAAGAAAAAAATTGTACTAACACATGTGTTAATCCATAACAAGTTTGACTTAAGATGGGTTTCAACTCTTGGTCAAATCAATATGAATAACATCGGGTTTTAGCTTCCTCAAAGTTATATATGAAAGAGTGCATTAGGTCCTCAAAGTTGTAAAGGAGGAAAGGGCTAAAAAATGAAGGTCCGGTCCCAGGCCAAAATTGCTCCTCCAACAACCTCACAAGATGTAAAAACAATTGGTCTTGGTGAGCATTGGGATGTGAGACTTGAATATGTCACAAAAGTTTGGAGGAAACCAGTGAAACTTAAGAAAGACAATGACATGACATTTGGACTATACTCCTATATATTTATGAGAGTAGTCTTACTTGAAGTTAAACTACATTCACTTATAGACATTCACACAATCTTACCTAAGAGAATGTCAGTTTATGGATGGAAGAGCGACTTAACGAGTCGCTCAAGCTCAACAAAATTTAGAAGTCTATAGGATGTCCAAAGCATTATCTGATCAAACTTTCAAAAGTCCTTGTGTTGAAGAAAAATTAATCAGAATTGGTGGAAAATTTGAGCTAATGGAGAGGGCCCTTGTTATCAAAAGGTGTATCAAGAGAGGGACATACCAACTCATTGATCTAGGCCAATGACACAAATTAATGGTTGAGTATTTATACATGATAAATTCTGGTATGATAGAAGAGATATTTTTTCATATATTTATTTAGGTTGACATTGTGCGAGATCCTAAATAAATATATTTACTCAAAAAAAAATTCTAAAAGTTCTCATAAGAATCATTATTACATGTTAAAACCCTCTTAAGATCGCATGTATCAACTCATGCATTGATATATTGTTTTAAATTATTTTAGAGGTTTTCAAAGTGCTTTAGAATTTTCCTGAGGGAACATTTTTTAGATAATTAGCCAAGTTAAAATTATGTTATAAGATGAGATCTTAGAATATATTCTAGTTCAATTTGACATCAAGCTTTATATTAAAATCCTTGAATATATCCATAATTGTTATTATTAAGTTGCATGTTCTTGCAGAAATAAAAAAATCTATTTCTACGTATGAAAATACAACTCTAAATATCAAGAAAATACTTCTTTTTAAGATTAATCAAATGTCGAAGGTCAAGTCAGCAAAACACCCAATTTTGGAAGCTTCAATCAACTAAGTTTGAAAAACATCAACCTCTATATCACAAAGTTTGGGACATAGATGGGTTCTAAAGGTCAAACTCAACTTACCCATAAATGGTTAAGTTGTTGCTCTCCTCATTCAATAAGGAGAAAAGGCCATGGTGAAAGAACCCCGTTCTTGATAGATAACCAAATCACCAACCCATCACAACTTAAGTCGAAGATTTGTAGGTTCTAAAGGTTAAACTCAACAAGCCTTGTGGTGTTTATATTTGTGTTGGGTTTGTTTGTGTGAAGGGACATCGTGCAGATCTGCAGATGTACTCATTAGCATGATCGGGTATGACATTAAGGAATAGTATACTATCTCAAGAGATAGAAGTCACTACCCTATAATGGACATAATCATCTAATAAGGACTCCTAAGGCATGATGGGTCTTTGGATATACCAGAGATTTTTCCCTAACTTTACAAGGAAAAGTAAATTAGGGTTTATTTAAATTCATTAAATTCCAATGGCAAGCAAGTTAATTACATCATAAGAAATGAATCCCTTAAGAATACTCTCGATTAAACTAGGCGATTCTTATCTCGAAAGAATTCAAAGATAAGACTATCAAATATTAGTTATATTTTTTGAAAATCAAGTGGGAGAGATTAAAAGGGGAAGAGTTCTTATCAAAACCAAGGAAAATGAGTAGGGAGCGCTCATGATACTAGGAAGTCTAGTGAGTACTCTAATTTATCCTATGGTTGGTCTTTATATATTTGAAATTTAGAGGATTATTTGTTTGAGTTTAATTTTCATTAGAAATCTAGGACTTATAATTTCACAATACAAGATTATAAAAATGCCTAAGAGGTGAATTTATGTAGCAGAAAGAGAAATAATGACCTCAAATCCTAAATTTAGGGAGCTTTGGCAGAAAAAGCAGACCTAAATCTAAGGTGAAAGTGGGCATCGGTTCATCTCCATAAGAGAGTGAACCACCACTCGGACTTATTATGCAGAGTGGGTAGCCAACTAAATCCTCCTATGCTTTAAATGCATGTAGTCAAGTCATATGCTTTGTAAGATGGTTAGGTTGTTGTTTACTTGGAAGAGAAAACTAGGTCCTTAAACTAACTCCCTAAGAGACTAGATCATGAAGGGCATGAGTCATGACTTAAATCTAATGCAAATTTTGTCAAGTTTTATTTGATTTTTGGACTTTTATTTTTGACAGCTATAGGATTTTGTATGCCTAAATGCATGAGAAATTGTTGTGTGCTAAATCAAGAGAAAGATGTGTTTTTTCAAAGGCTTTTACAGTTAAGCATTTATTCTTGATGGAAATACTCTCTTAGCAAGAGTGGAAGAATATGATATGCATGATATTACACATTCAATTATCCACTAAGGGATTGCTTTATAACTCAATTTAATTCTAGGCTTTTATGTGAGGTTTTGAATTATTTTAAAATTTTAGTTATGAGTTGTTAAATGGGATAGAAATTTTACTTTTATCCAAGGAGCTTAATCACATCTAGGCCACAATCACCAATCATAAAGAAACTATGAAAGGTATTCTATTTCTAATGCATAAGCTAAACAAATCATCAAATAATTTTATAAAGCTATTACAAAAGAATAAAGAAATGGTTAAATTGTTATGGTTGTACAAAAAAAATGTGGAAGCTCTACCCATATACATCCCTATAATGAAAGAATAATTACAATTATGAAATGATAAGTGTTATGGGGTCTTCATTCTTCATCCTCATTCTTCACTTTTCATCTTTCATTTCTTCATTTTTTATTCTCCATTTCTTTCTTTCTTTGTTGGTTTGAGTGGGATGTAGTTTGGTCAAAAGGCATCACATGGTATATATGATATGATCTTATAACCAATGCTCATCCTTAATCCCATGACATTTATCTTAATCCTAATATAAAAATTACATTAAAAGGAAGGAAAGTAAATCTAGCTACACCTGCAAAATAAATGTCAGCTAAACACACCATACAACCCAAGTAGTTTAGGAATAATTTGGACTTAGCACCCTATACATGGGTAACCAAGTCCACCCATCCTAACTTGTGCTATGCTTAGGGGCTAGGCAACCTGCACAGCAAAAAGTATTTATATTCTTATTACAATGGCCCCTTTAAGCACAACTCCCTGCATAAAACATGATTAGGCTAATACCAGCCTAACATTCAGGCTATGCACATACATCATAACATCCAGTCTAAATCAATACATCACAAAACTAAACATTCATCAAAACATGCACCGCCCTCACATAAAGTTAGAAATGATGACTTAGCCTAATGTGCATGTGTTAGAGCTTGTGTGGTATGTAAAGAGTTATGCTTTGCTAAGTGTGAGGGATTTAATTCATAAAGGGTTGATTTCTCTTTAAGTGGTTTAATTAATTTGAAGATTTTATTTAATATTTTCTTTTATTTCATATAGCCTACACTCAGCAACTATGTGTTATAAAGAGAAGAAAAAGAGAGGGAGTCTCTCTTATATCCCTACCTTAAGTCATTTCTAAACTAAGTTAATTAATGAATTTCCTTTAGTGAATGATTTATTATGTGTTTTAATTAACCCTAAGTTTAGATTCACTCTAAATAGTCCTATTCAATGAGAAAACATATTAAGTTAATTGAAATGGATTACTATCACATAACACACTTATTTATTTCTTTCCACCATGTATATCATGCATATTAATAAATCCTAAAAATACTTATACATGCAATGTAAATCTTAACATACTTTTATGATGAATGCAAAGAAATGTATTTTGAATTTAAATGTTTCATTTGTTGATTGAATTATGAATGCATGTTTTTATTATGTAGAAAAGAGGGATTTTTCATCCATTAGCTAAACACACATTAAACATTATAAGTGAGTACAACGTCATTATTTTCTATACCATGGGTACAAGACCTTTAGCACTTAAACCTGGATGTCCGGATAATATACCACTTTTCTTAGATACATGTAAATGTGTGAATGACTATAAAGGTAAGAAAATCCATGCAAAATGTTATGCTTGATTTATTTGATTTATGATTCTTTATTCTTTGGCCACATCATACATGCATGTGTATAGGAATTTTAAGTGAGTACGGTGCCATTATTTTTTATACTACGGGGGTAAGGTACACGACCTACTTAGGGCTACTTAAAGCCTCACAGTCCCGGGATGTCCAGACTAATATACCACTTTTCTTAAGTACACATAAATGTACAAAAAGAACCACATGGGTAAGGAATCATGCAATAAATTATGTTTGATTTAGTTGTATGATGTACATGTGTAATATGAAATTCTTCCTAAGTCTTAACATGGAGATACATAGGAATGGATTTAGGTAAGTGTTATGTTCTTTTTAAATGAGCTATAACTTGCAAATCCTATGTGAATCCATATTAAAGTAGGGAAAGAGAGCTTCATATTACACATCTTATACTATTATCACATGCAAGCTTATAGATATTTATAATTAACATCACTTCATTTTTAATAATTGATTTATAAGTTTTTAAAATAGTTTTTTGATTTAATAGTGATAATAGCCACTCATATTTGATTTAAGTCAACTCATTTAATTTAAATATTTAATTAATTTTAAAAAGAATAAATGTATGATTTCATATGAGCAACATTTAGCATGATTGGAATGAAATAAAGGAATGTAAGCACATGATTTCATTCATCCTAATTAATTCCTAAGGACAATTAAATTAAACCAAGCTATTTAAAATAAACCAAAATTTTTTAAGACATTTTACTTTTGAGTTTGATTTGATTTAAGAAATATGAGAAGGGTTTGATAATCCTAACCCATTTTCTCATGTGTGAATTAGTTTGGTTTAATGAAGGAAACTTAAGTTGATTTTATGTTTTGATTAGGTTAAGGTATGAACTAAATGAATTAATTATCCCTTACCTAAATCACCTTAAGTTAATTAATAAGCCAATATGATATGCAACCACATGAAAAGTAAATGCAATGCTCTAAGAAATGAAAGGGGCTAATGCAATTGGCTTATGATTAATAGTTAATTAAGCTTAAGGGATATCGCTTAATTACTTTTATGATTTATCTCACACATGTGAGCTAATAATAATTTTATTACCTATCACTTTGGGTTATTGAACATCCAAAGTGCTACCCAAAAGTTCATTATCTCTTAGCATTAGGCATTGCGGTGTGTCTTCCGGAATAGAAATGACACCACATAGAGTTTAGGAATATTTTATTTAGATGATCAAATATGACATTAAGGAATAAGCATATTATCTCAAAGATAAACATGCTCTCCTATAATAGATTGATCATTTTAATAAAAGGCCTAATGGGTCTTTTCGTATGTAGTATTTTCTCTGAACTACATGGAAAAGAATATCTATTTTATCCACGGGATCATGGTTCCCTATAAAGGCAAGCCTCTATAGTTAATTACATCTTAAGAAGGGTCGCTTCATAAGAATACTCTCAATTAAAGAAATAAGTGGTTATTCCTAAAGACTACTAAGGTAGCTTTCAAATGAATGATTTTGAGAAATTCAATTGGGAGAAGTCTGAATTAGAGAGAGTTATTTTTAAGAGTCAAATGGAGTGGAGTAGGAAATGCCTATTGATACTGGGAGGCCCAATAGATATTTCATTTATCCTATGATTGGGCTTCAAATTTGGGATTTAATTTTAGAATTCAAGTTATCATTTTCTTGGACATATAGGGCTTAGATTCTAGCATCACAAGACTGCAGAAATGCCTAGGGTTGAAGACTTATTCCTAAAAGGATGCTTTAGAACCTAGTCTAGGTGCTTGACACATGTCGGATGCTCTAATTCTATCCTTGGGAATCATTGGCCATTCTCCTCACTTGACTAACTATCTCGACTCTTCTAGACTTACAACTTGCACGGAGAAGGTTACTAACACCACCTAAGCATATTTTAAAATCATGAGGCTAAGTTATATGAATGCAAGATGGTTGGGCTGTTGTATTCTTAAGAAAGAAATCTATGAACCTAGACTCACTCTAATACTAAGATCATGTAAAGTATGAAGATGCACCTAACTAATGCTTTTAGATTTTATAATTTTTGACTCAAGATTCATTTTAGGTCATAGGAATACAATTTATGCCTAATGCATATAATTAGAAAAAGATTATGGGCTAAATCAGAATAGAAGAAGGTATACTTCCATCATAGGCTCTCAAAGGTCAAGCCAGTTCTCTGGCAAGGATGGAAGTCCTTCATTAATCAAGAGTAAAACAATATGATTATGTATGATATTAAAACATCTAGCGAAGGGGTTGCTACATATTTTATCTTGCTTTAATGACCTAGGCTTTTATATGAAGATTATGAGTTGTATTTATTTTTATGTTTCAATTGGTTAAGTTGGGTAGAAAATTTAGTTTATCCTATGAGCCTACGTTCAGGAATTCATCACAGCACAAACATAGCACATAAAGAAATCTAAGAAAAGCATGTTGTTTCTATTGTACACCCAAAATAAATCTAGCCATATTAAATTATATAAGAAAAAGGCCAACATAGCCAGGTATTATTATACACCCTGAAGAGAAAATGGCGGTCGAGTTGCCGCTCTTATACAACAACTAAGTTTAGATCTATGGGTCTTCTTTTAAAAGTCTCCTTCTTGGGGACATCCATGGCTCCACGGGGACCACCACACCATCTCTAGTTGGGTCTCTCTAATCCTAGACCCCATAGATCCTAACATAATTCTAAGCTCAAATTTACATTTAAAATTCAAAAGAAATCTTAAGCCATGCAAAAAAGATGTTAGGAAATACACAGCACACAAAGCGGTTTATATTTCACAAACATACTGCTTAGCATTACTTGTTTGCCAAACCCACCTATCCTATGGACTATATTAAGGGATTTTCAGCACCTGCAAGCAAACAACAATTTTATGTTTTATTTTTTTACAGCGATCCTTTTAATACAATCCTCTGAAAAAAATAGTGTTAAATTTAAAAAGAATGCCCACACATCCAGTTTAACGAATAAACAAGCTTAGGCATCCAGTCTAAAGCAATACACCACCACACATACATGTGAATCACATATCTCAGGAGATTAAAAAAAAATCACAGAACGATCTAACCTAGATCTAGAGTCCATGACCTAAGTAATCTAGTGTGTGTAGAAGTGGGGTTTGTGTGGTAAGTCTTTGCTAGGCCTTTAAGTTTAAGTTTGAAGTTTGAAGTTTGAATTGGTTTAATTTTTACCATTGGTTGGTTTCATTTCAAATGACTTAATGATTTAATTCCAATTTTATGTTCATTTTATTTGGTTAAAGTTGTATTTAAGTTTTCAAGAATGAAGAATGGAATGATTCTACATCATTGATTTGAATACTTATTTCCTTTTTTCCTTGGATCATTATAATTCCATCCTTTAAATCATTATGTTATGGAGATGAATACCATTCTAAATTTTCATAATTAATTTAATTTATCTTTATTTGATTTGATATGTTTGGATTTCATTTTATGGAGCTCTTTATTTTAAATTTGAAGTTTTAATTGTTTGATTTAATTAATCCTTTGATTTATAATGTTTTATTTGATTTATGTTATTTCATTTGTTTGAATTGCTTTGTTTGATTTAATTTGTTTGATTTATTTTTATTTTGATTAAGTTATAATTTCATTTGATTTTTTTAATTTAAGTTTGATTTATTCAATTTGACTTAAGTTACTTATGAATTTGTAAGCTTAAGTTTGAAGTCCATTAATATGAATTAATACTTTGGTTTGTTAGATTATTCTTAACCTAAAGCACTTAGGTTAATTATTTGATCTAATTTAATTAACCTAGGTTTTAGATTCATTATTTAAATTCATTAAGGATGAATGATTTCATTAAACTTAACTTAAGTTGTTTAATTATGTTTGAATTTCATTAAATGATTTTCTTAAAATTTGATGTTTGATTAAATTCTTTGACTTAGGAAGTTTTGATGAATTACCCTAAGTATTTCTGATGTTTATTTCAAATTAGTTCAATTTATTTGTTGATTCAATGAATTAATGATTCTTCTTAATTATTATTTAGTTCATATTGACCTAGAGATTTTGAAAATCAAGAATTCTAATTTATAGGCCAATTGGGTTTGAGATAATTATGGCAAGTGGGGATACATGGCAATTTTATGTTTCTAAAGTATCGCTTGATTAGAGATGTAATATGATGTAATTAAGGTTTTAATTATTTCATTAAAACTTAAATTAAACCTAATTTATTAAGATTCATTAAGGGATTTTATTTTTCAATTATTCTTCACTGAAATACCTTTCCAATGAGGGTTTATTCATAATTTTTAATTAACTGGTTGATTTATTATGATTTAATTTAATTTAGGTCATTTAATTGAATTATTTAATTATTTTAATTACCTAATTGAGTTAATTAGTGATCTATTAGGTTCATATAGGGTTGATTAGGTTTTAATTAGTATTCTGACATTCATTAATGTTTATTATGTTGATTTAAGATTATTAGGTTAAAGTTTTCTAATTATTTCATTAAAGGGTAATTAATTTAATTAATTTAAAGGTTAAACACATGAAATTACAATTTCTCTTGAATTCAGAGAATTAAATCCCAAAAATTTTCCTAAGGTTTGTTTTAAGGTTAATTTCCAAAGTTTCAAATTAATTGGATTATTAATTTGAGAGTAATTAAGGTTTAATTTTTTTTCAATTAAACCCAAATTAAGGGAAAATTACCCAATAAAAATTGGGGATTTTAATTTCTATGGACTCCTCTCATTAAGACGAATCCATAGACCTTTTATTTGTAATTTTTTTATTTTTATTTGATTTTATATGATTTATTGAAGTTTCTGTGATTTCTTTCATTAATTCGTTAAGTAACAATCCTAAATTTTTAAGTGGGAGGTCCCCACGGCATGTGTTAAAAGAGCGGGATCATTTACGGACCGATCAAAGATCGGATGGTCCATATTGATCCGTGGTCTCGCGTAGCGCATCACGTGATGCGTGGACGCATGTCACGTGGGATGCATGTCACATGTTGGTTGAAAATGCGGGCGATGATGGACCATCTGGATCGGGCGGTCGGATCCCCACGGTCCTTAAGGGATTTCATTCAGATCGTGTGCCTAGATCTTGATCGTCCGATCCAAATAGAAGGATCGGACGTTAGAAGATCTTCTTCCCTAAACGAAACCGATCGTTGATGGTTTTCATCAACGGCGATGGCAAATTATGCCTCGATTTAGATCCCAAAATGATCGGTGAATTGGGTGGGATCAATCTATATGGTTAAATCCATTTGGCATTCCAACTTTTCTTTGAAAAGGCCCAAAATGGAAAGCTTGAAGAAAATAGGGAGGATGTTAATGGCAAACACTTTGATCTCTAGCGGCGAGGTTGATTCCATAAGCTTTATATCAATGCAATGAGCTTATGGCTGGCATTTGGCAGCTTATCTCCACGTGGTTTTCCCCTTTGATCGAGCTCCATAGCATAGATCTCAGCCTTGGTGGTTCTCAACCTTCCCGACGCCAAATGATTTGAGCAGGCTTATCTGTGTCTTCAATTTGGGGTGAAATCCCTCCTTTGGATTTCACCATTAAAGGGTGCTCGGTTTTGGCATGAATGGGGTGGTGGGAAAGGTATTGGATCAACTCCTCTTGTCCTTCTGAACTTAATGGGATGTTCACCTCAGAGGTGGAGAGTTTCCTTCCTTGTTTTCCATGAATGGCCGAGCACTTGCTTTCTCTTCTTCTTATTATCATTTTCTTCTTCGCTTGGTTGGCTAAGGTTTTAGGCAAACTCTTGGAGGTTTTCCTTGGCCTTAATTTCCTCCATTGCCTTCACTTGAAGGCAGCCACCTCTTAAGAGGTGGCTTTTGTCTTGGAGTGTATGAAGTGGGAAGGAGAGATTTTGCATGGGGAGAGATGGAAGAAGGAAATTAGCATTTCTCTTCTTTTTTTATTTCCCATTTTTTTGTTTTGCTTTTATTATTTCCATGCAATATGGCATTATCATCTTAGTCTGAATTAAAGTATGATATGCCCAAATTAATCTGAAAATGGATTTGAGATTAGATATTATTCCATTTGAATTGTCTTAGAATTTTATTTCAACCAAATGCTTTGATGCAAAGTATTTGGATTTAATCTTACCCTTTGAATTTGTTAGTTTATTTTTTAAACCATAATGTAATTGATGATTAATTGCATTATGATTTAATTTGAATTGATTTTAAATTTAATTTCATTTTAACTCATTTAGCTTAAATGGGGATCAGTTTGATTCAAATGGATGGGTTTGGATTTTATTCATTTTAATTTGGTTTTAATTTGATTTATTTGAGTTAATCCAAATTGAAAATTTGGATTGATTCCACCTATATCAAATAGGTTAGAATAAACTCAAAAAGATTTTCTACGACACTAGGTGAGGTGTCCTAAGCATTAAGAAAATCCTATTTGAGATTAGGATCTCCTAATTGCCAAATTAACCTCATCCAAAAATGAGGTCAATAAATGGACCCCCATTATGTGTAGTGGATTAACTAGAATACACTGCACATATTGGTGTGACCAGATTGATCAACATGCAAGTATAAACTTGGGGTTCCATTTCATGATTTTGATTTTTGATTTAAATTTTATTGTGATTTTGATTGTGAAATATAGGTATATGTATACCTATCTTTGCTTTGGAGTGTGATTCATGTGATTAACTAATAAGATGTGGCCATTAAGGGCATAATCCATCCTAGTTAGCTAAAGAGAGGAGGGGTCTTTAAAGACATGATCCAATCCTCAAAAGCTATGCTTGGGAGAAGAGGCTTGAAATGCTTGATCCTAATCCACAACACTTTGACTACTAAATAGGGTCACATGGACTTAATTTTATTTGAGTAGACCAAAGAAATGGGGCTTCAATGGCTTGATTCCATTTCTTAGTTATTTGAATTAAGAAGAATCATTAATTCATTGAATCAACAAATAAATTAAACTAATGAAATAAATATCGAAATACTTAGGGTAATTCATCGAACTTCCTAAGTCAAAGAATTAAATCAAATATCAAAATTTTAAGAAAATCAATACTTAATGAAATTCAAACATAATTAAACAATTTAAGTTAAGTTTAATGAAATCATTCATCCATAATGAATTTAAATAATGAATATAAAACCTAGGTTAATTAAATTTGATCAAATAATTAACCTAAGTGCTTTAGGTTAAGAATAATCTATGAATAAACCTAAGGTATTAATTCATATTAATGGACTTAAAACTTTAACAAATTCATAATTTAGTAACTTAAGTTAAATTGAATAAAATCAAACTCCTTAAATTAACATAAGCCAAATCAAATGAAATATGTATAACTGAATTCAAAATGAAATAAATCAAACTAATTAAATTAAACAAAACAATTCAAACAAATGAAATAACATAAATCAAATCCAAACATAAATGAAATCAAAAGGATTAATTAAAATACTTAAGCATTTCAGTTACACTTTTGGAAACTTCATTAGGATTTAGGATGTTGAATGGAAAGAGCTCCATCCAAAAATGGAATCATTCCATTCTTCATTCTTGAAAACTTAAATACAACTTTAACCAAATAAAATGAACATAAGAATTAAATCATTAAGTCATTTGAAATGAAACCAACCGATGGTAAAAATTAAACCAATTCAAACTTCAAACTTTGAACTTAAACTTAAAGGCCTAGCAAAAACTTACCACACAAACCCAACTTCTGTGATTTTTTTTTAATCTCCTGTGATATGTTGTGTTGTGCTTCACATGTCTGTGTGGTGTATTTCTTTAGACTAGATGCTTAGGCTTATTTGTTCATTAGACTTCATGTTAGGGTATTCTTTTTAGATTTAACACTATTTTCTGCAGGGGGCTATGTTAAAGGGATCGCTATAAAAAATAAATCATAAAATTGTTGTTTTCTTGCAGGTGCTGAAAATCTCTTAATATAGTCCATAGGACAGGTGGGCTTAAGCAAGCAGTAAGCCCTATGTATGTTTGTGAAATATAAACTACTTTGTGTGTTGTGTGTATTTCCTAACATCTATTTTGCATGCCTTAAGATTTCTTTTGAATTTTAAATGTAAATTTGAGCTTAGAATTAGGTTAGGATCTATGGGGTCTAGGATTAGTAGGAGCTGACCCAACCAGGAGATGGTGCGGTGGTCCCCTGCGGAGCCTGATGGATGTCCATGAAGAAGGAGAATTTCTAGAAAGACTCATAGATCTAAACTTGTAGTTCTAGGTAGGGTTGTATAAGTGCGAACTTCGAGCCAATTTTCTTTCTTCCGGGTGTACAATAATACCCGTGCATTGGTCTTTTTTCTTATATAATTTAATTTGGCTAGATTTATTTTGGTGCATAATGAAACAACATGCTTTTCTTAGGTTTCTTTTGCTATCTTTGTCTGTGATGAATGTGGATGTAGGCTCATAGGATAAACTAAATTTTCTACCCAACTTAACCAATTGAAACATAAAATAAATACAACTCATAATCTTCATATAAAAGCCTTGGCCATTAAAGCAAGATAAAATATGTAACAACCCTTAGTGGATGTTTTAATATCATACATAATCATATTGTTTCACTCTTGATTAATGAAGGACTTCCATCCTTGCTAGAGAACCTAGGCTTGACCTTTGAGAGCCTTTTGATGGAAGTACACCTTCTTATATTAATTTGGCCCATAATCTTTTCTAATTACATGCATTAGGCATAAATTGTATTTATGACCAAAATGAATCGAGTCAAAATTATAAAAATCTATAAAATATGCATTAGTTAGGTGCATCTTCATACCTTACATGATCTTAGGGATTAGGGAGTGAGTCTAGGTTCATAGATTTCTTTCTAAGAATACAATAAGACCATCTTGCATTCATATGACTTAGCCTCATAGTTTTAAAATACGCTTGGGTGGTGTTAGCTGACAGCCTTCTCCAGGCAGGTTGTGAGTCCAATAGAGTCAAGGATAGGTTAGTTCCCTCAACTGAGGAGAATGGCCAATGATTCCCAAGGATAGAACTAGGTCAAGCATCTGACATGTGTCAAAAGCACAGAGACTAGGTTACGAAGCATCTTTTTTGGAATAAGTCTTCAACCCTAGGCATTTTAGTCTTGTCTAGAATCTAAGCCCTAGATGTCTAAGAAAATGATAACTTGAATTCTAAAATTAAATCTTAATTTTAAAGGCCAATCATAGGATAGATGAAATGTCTATTGGGCATCCCAATATCAATCAGAATTTCTACTCTACTCCATTTGACTCTTAAAAATAACTATCTTCAATTCGAACCTCTCCCAATTGAATTTCTCAAAATCATTCCTTTGAAAGCTACCTTAGTAGTCTTTAGAATAACCACTTATTACTTTAATCGAGTATTTTTGGGAAGAGACCCTTCCTAAGATGTAATTAACTATAGAGGCTTGTCTTTATAGGGAACCATGATCCTAGGATAAAATAGACCCTGTTCTACTTTTCCATGTAGTTTAGGGGAAAATACTCTGGTACATGAAAGACCAATTAGCCTTAGTAGTCTTTTATTGAAATGATCAAATCCATTATAGGAGAGCATGTTTATCTTTTGAGATAATATGCTTATTCCATAATCGTATTTGATCATCTAAATAAAATATTCTAAACTCTATGTGGTGTCATTTCTTTTCTATTCAGAGAACACCAACAATATTTTTGCGACTCCAGGGAATGGTTCCTCTCTCCATCTTTAGAAATAAAGGGTTATTTCTATATATCGATATTGTACTAGTGCCACTCACGGGATTTCTTTTTTGGATACCTCTCCATTTTATTCTTGGTTGAGCCTATCCAACATCTTGAATAAAGGTTCTAGTACTCTTCATTTATCATAGTTAAACGATTGGGTCCTAGAACTAAATCCCAAAATAAAATGAGAGGTGAGAGAAATAAAAAAACAAGTCATCTCTATTAAGACCTAAATCTAGTCAAGGATTTGAAACCATTCCAATATAGAAAGAAATGTTAAAAACAATTATAAAAGTACTTCAAAATTTGAAAAGCAAATATCTAAACATAAAGTCTCAAAGCTAAATTTATCCTTGATCTTAATTTGGCTTTGTACTAAAGCTAATGAGAATCAAGATAGGGTCCTTGAATGGATACCCTTTGTTACTACATTCAAAGATGTCAAAACACCTAAGGATGTAGATTGAAATAAAGGTTCCTTCAAACCCAGAAAACATAAATCAAAGGAGGCATAGTTGTGCTATTGTCCCTTTTCCACCATGATTGAAGTTTAAATTGCATTGAGAAAAGAAGGATAAAAAAATCATCCCAAAAGAGAATGCCTTGGGTAGAGGTTGATTAAGGAACTCAATGAAAATCTTGTTCTTATAGAAGAAAATTATACATGAATGCAAATCAACTTTAATCTTAATTTCCACAAGTCCAGAATATTGGAAAACCAACTACTCAAGTTGATTGGCCAATTCTAAGGAGTGACTTGGAGGTAACCTTCTTTTAGACCTTTCCAAAATCTTAAATTCTTAAGAGTTTGGAGAGAGTCAAGAGGAAGATGACATGACATAAACAAAGATAAAGTGACAAGATTCACTTTTGCTTCTAATCAATAGAAGAAAAGAGAGGGTAGCGAGAATTATGATTCTCTTGATAAAGTTGAAATAAATGAAATTTAAATCAATTTTCTTAATGGGAGTTTTCTCCCATTAAATGAAATGATATTCCATGATTGGCTTTAATTAATTTTAAGGCTAAATCAAGAAAAGAAAATAAATGAATAATTAATCCTTCTAAAGAAATCATGACCTTAGGATTGGGTCCTAAGGATGATATTTCTATCTCTCAGAGTAAAAATATGAAAATTCTTATCTCTGGTAAGTTGATAGATAAATCACTTAGGACTTTGTCAAATGAATGAAAAATGCCTTAATTTTCAAGACTAAGGCATTATATGCTTTCAATACAAAATGAATCAAGGAGAATCCTTTGCAATGTCTTATGACCTATTTGACATTATCTTAATGTTAAGTATGGTGGTCAAAGATTCCATTACAAGCTGAAATTACCTTTAATCTTATATGTGTTGTAAAGAATGCAAGTCAAAACTTGACTTTCTAATAGCACATCATTTACCCTAGAGGGTCCTCTTTTAAATGATGATCCTCTAAATGAATAGATCATGAGGTCTATTGATCATTCAAGGATAGAGTTAGACCTACCTTCTCTTCATATCAAAAGGGAAATTCTTGAAATCAAATTCAAAATGGTAGAGTCATACCACCTCAAATGACATTGAAAAGAAATGGCAAATAAGTCATCTTCAAAATGTGATGTTTTGCCCATCTTAGAGAAGTTGCTCGCAAAATCAAGCATCATAATTCTCTATTATAAAATAAAATGAAATATGAAATAGAAAAAATGATGAAGAAAGAAATGAAAGTGAAACAAGGCATTACATAATCATGTAATTTTTTCTTTAACTATAAGCAACTTCTTGATGTGGCATTCCATTATAAAGAAGTTCTAGGGTTATCTTCTATGATAAAGATGGACTAAGAACTTATTAACATCTTAGTCAATGTGGAAAATTTAAAAGAAAAAAATCTCGAAATATATGTTGATCCGTGCATCGTCAATATAATTAGAAACATGAAAGTGAATTTATATAGGCCCAATTTTAATCAACTTTGATAAGACAAGGTCATATAAATTCAATCAATTAAAGAAAGAAGTTTTAGCTTCATGAAAATTCAATCTTAAAACTCAACCTAGAAAAGAACTTAATTTCAATCACATTGTTGGTTGAAGCCAAAATTCAAACATGAAAAGAGCAACTTGGGAATTCATGAAACATCTTTAAATGCTCTTGGATGGTCCTATCTAGCCCCAAAATAAAAAAAGAGAATAAAAGGAATCAAATGAAAAGACAAAAGAAGAAACATATTGATTATTGAAGGATGTTCTTATTCATCCTAAAGTGTTGAGTTTTAGGATATCATTCATTACTCTAAATGACCTCACTAAAATTTGATTCCAATAGAAAATTTTTGATTTTTAGTGCAAAGTTTTCAAGGAAGTCATTATGTCAATCCTAAATGACTCACTCCACTAAATAATTTTGAATCCAATGTAACATCTTTAGAAAGTCATTTCACCAACCTTAAATGACTTTACTAGATTTGTAGT
The DNA here is from genome assembly GCA_021442155.1 of Cymbidium sinense. Taxonomy (NCBI): domain Eukaryota; kingdom Viridiplantae; phylum Streptophyta; class Magnoliopsida; order Asparagales; family Orchidaceae; genus Cymbidium; species Cymbidium sinense. The sequence continues at coordinate 88,304,232 of CM038220.1, forward strand.
TCCATGAAAATGATGAAAAGAAATAAAAATGTTGGATCATATTATATGATCAATCAAGAAAAGACTTAAATCATATCAAACAATCAATCAAATGGTGTATTTGGACAAAAGTCAAATATATCAAATTTCCTAGCAAATCATTTAGTGAGTCATTTCATAAAGAGTGAAATGTTATGGAAATGAGTCAAATACATCTATCTTCTTAGTGAATCTTGTAACTAGGAAAAAAACTAAGTGTAACCTTTCATGAAAAAATGAAATTAGAATATTACAAAAAGAAAGAACAATAAAGGGATGGAAGGACTATATCCAAGAGCAAAAGGATGAAGACTAAATTTTTTAGCATGTGGACATTTTAGCTTCAAAATTCTCTACATTAAAATAAAGTGGTAAGGGTTAGAAGTCAAAAATTATCCCTAGTTAAATAATAATAATAATATTTCATGCTTTGTCATTTTAGCCTTTGCCATGATTGGGTGAGCTCACTTGGCGGTTAAATAAAAGATAGTGGATCTTCTTTTAGAGTCCATATCTTTTGAATGGCAAAGATTCTATTGAGTATACTCGATACCATTTCAAATGAAGCAAAAATACTCAATAAAACTAACATAGCTTGAATGAAATAAAATAATTAGATATTTCATGCTTTGTCATTTTATCCTTTTCCATGATTGGGTGAGCTTGCTTGGCAGGTTAAGTAAAAAGATAGTGAATCTTCTTTTTCAAGAAACCATATCTTTTGAATGGCAAAGATTCTATTAAGTATATTCTAATTTTTAAATAAAGTGACAGACATCCAATGTAAATGGACATTTTAAATTCCAACTTCTCCGCATCCATTATAGCCTTTGCCAAGATTGGGTGAGCTCGCTTGGAAAGCTAAAAGAAAAGATAGTGGATCTTCTTTTCTAGGGGTCCATATCTTTTATATGGCAAATGTCTCATTGAGTATACTCGATTCATTGCAAGTGGCCTATAACCATAAACAAGAAAAGTTATGGAGTTGTAAAGCCATTGCAAGTTAAAAAGCTTAAGTAGTTTGGGCCCTAACTTTCTTTTCAAAAGGCACTCTAGCACATTGCATCAATGTTATTTAGAAGTGTCTGGAGATTTATATAGTCTTCAAGCTTAAGATGCACCCTTAGAATTTGAAGAAAAAAATAATTCCACAATTGACAAGTTGATATCAACGATCTAACTCTTTAATGAGTTAATTATCGATGATTTGATCAAGCTATCTTTTGGGTTTAAAGACTACATCATTTGGAAATAAACTGAAATGATCTTGATGTAAGTCTATAAACTTAAGCTTGATGCCATTTCAATAAACTAAGTCCCTTGATGACTGTGGTAAAATTCCAAAAGAAAAGCAAAATTTTTGCTAAATTAAAAGCTAGAAAATGATGGTTGTACATGAGAAGAAAACATTCTTCTTGGTTAGCTAATATCATTATATGACCCACATCTTGGGACTAGGGTAGAATCTTTACCTTGAAAATGGGTTCATATTACCCATATTTCATTTTAAAATAAAAAAGACTTTCATGCATAAGATTATCCTTCTTAAGGATAACTTATCTGAAAATTGTCAAATAAAGCAATTCTAGAAAAGAAAAATTGAAAGCATATGATATGACATTCAAAATCCTTACAAGACTGTTCTATTATAGAGTCATATCATTTAATCTCAAAATATTGAGATAATTTAGCAAAAGGGTCATGATCAAGATTTCTTATATTCCCATTTCAATTAGGTAGAGGGTTATATTGAAAATCTTATCAAAAAGAAAAGAAAATAAAAGAAACTTCAATATGATTTGAAGAACAATCACACATATAGAGTCTTGAAATTTACTTTTGAAGTAATTTCAAAGACCTTGTAGTAAAATGTAGAAGGATCAAAATGCAAAAATAAGAAATTAATCAAAGACAATTATGAGATTTCATTTCCTATAATGAATCAATTGAAGAAATTCAATTTCAAACTTATCAAGAGAATCTTAATTTCTAATAAGTTAATCCTTTCAATTCCCTTATTGATTAGGGATAAGAATTTTGTGTCTCTATTAGAATCCAAAAGATTATCTGATTCTCATTCACTTTAGAAAGCTTTAAAGGAATCTCTTGATCTTCATTGAATCCAAGAGAATGCCTTATAAGCTATTGATTTATGTCAAAGAAAAAAAAAATTAAATACATGTCCAAACAAAAGAAAAGAAATTCCATTTGAGAAGCACTAGTTGACATTGGTTCTTACTAAGAACTACGGTCACATGCAAGCTCAAAGAGGTAGAATTCTCGTTAGTATCCTATGATGTCTTGCCTTGATTGAAATAGACATCTAGCATGGTTTATTATAACTTTGAGATAAAAAAGAATATAAAAGAAAAATGATAAACTTCTATGCTCATGGCATAGTAAAGTATTGGGTCCAAAATATACCCAAGTCTTCCTTCAAAATTAAATTCCAACTCTTTGAAACCTCCTTCACTAAAGCTTCATGTGTAAGGAGTATTAGTGAAATCAAGGAATGGAAGCAAACCTTCCATCACCCTTTCATCAAGTTGGACTAATCAAGTAAAGATTAATTCCATGAGACTCTTGCTTATTAGTCAAAATGTTTGGGGATTAGGATTGAGTCACTTTGACCCCTTTTCTTCATCTATATCACTTATATGTTAGGAGCAAGCCCTTTGTGGCACCTTTCCTATACATGACTTGAGATGGGAGCAAGCCCTCTATGGCTCCTTTCTCATGTCCTTTTGGGTTTGGAGTAAGCCTTCATGCACCATTCCCATAAAAAAAACTATCTTTGTAGGTTTGGAGCAAGCCCTTCATGGCACCATTCCTACTTTTGGGTACATGATTGGAATAATCCATCAAGACCCTTTCATGTTATACAGGCGAGTTAGATTGGATTAAGTCTTTATGACCCCTTCCATAAAGCTATAAGTCCCCATTCTTTCTAATCACCTAGGAGTAAGTCCCCAGTCGGCATCATACCTTTGTGTACATGATTAGATCAATCCATCAAGGCCCCTTTCATGCTACATAGGCGAGTTAGATTGGATTAAGTCTTTATGACCCCTTTCTAATAGCTAGAATAATATAAGTCACTAGTCGGCATTCTTTCTAATCATCTAGGAGTAAGTCCCCAGTCGACATCCTACCTTTATGTACATGATTGGATCAAGCCATCAACACCCCTTTCATGCTACAGGAGTTAGATTGGATTAAGTCTTTATGACCCCTTTCTAATAGCAAAGATATAAGTCCTCGTTGACATTCTTTCTAATCACCTAGAGTAAGTCCCATCTAGAAAGATTTAAGTCCCAGTGGCATTCTTTCTAATCATCTAGGAGCAAGTCCCTAGTCGACATCCTACCTTTGTGTACATGATTGGATCAAGCCATCAAGGCCCCTTTCATGCTACATAGGTGAGTTAGATTAGATTAAGTCTTTATGATCCCTTTCTAATAGCTAGAAAGATATAAGTCCCAGTTGACATTCTTTTCTCATCAGGAGTAAGTCCCTGACATCCTACCTTTGTGTACATGATTGGATCAAGACATCATGCCCTTTCATATTACACATGTAAGTTAGATTGGATAGTCTTTATGACCCCTTTCTAATAGTTAGAAAGATATAAGTCCCAAGCATCCTACTTTTGTGTACATTATTGGATCAAGCCAGGCCCCTTTCATGTTACATGAGTTAGATTAAGTCTTTATGACCTTTCTAATAGCCAAAAGATATAAGTCCCTGACATTCTTTCTAATCATCTAGGAGTAAGTCCCGGTTGACATCCTACTTTTGTGAGATTGGATCATGTCTTTAAGACCCCTTTTCTCTTTTCAACTAATTAGGATGGATCATGCCCTTAATTTATTAATCACATTGGAGTAAGTCCCCGGTTGGCATCCTATTAGATTGGACCATGTCTTTAAGGACCCTCTCTTCTTTTTTAGCTAATCAGATGGATCATGCCCTTAATGGCCCCATCTTATTAGCTAATCACATTTGTATCTTATTAGCTAATCACTAAGTCCCGTTAGCTATTTTGAGGATTGAATCATGTCTTTAAGGACCCTCTCCTCTTTTAGATCGATGGATCATGCCCTTGACCCCATCTTATTAGCTAATCAAAAGAAGTAAGTCCCTAGTGGCATTCTTTCTACAGTAAGTCCCCTGGTTGGCTTATTCAAATAACTAAGAAATGGAATCAATCCATTGATGGCTCCATTTCTTTGGACTACTCACATGTAAGCATTAAGAAAATCCTATTTGAGATTAGGATCTTCTGACAAATTAACCTCATCCAAAATGAGGTCAATAGGAACAACGAGATTGGTTATTTAAGTTGCCACATCCACTACTCGTAGCGATGACATGCTTTCTCGTGGGCCATCCATCTAAGATGGAGATTAAACAACAATTAGGCTAAGAATTACATTGGATCTAGCGTGATTTGATCACATTTGTTCCAATCGTCGAGCGGACAACATGATCCTTCTCTTTTGCGAGTGATAAAAAATGAACACCGTTCATCTTTCCTTGTTCAATCCGAGCTCACTTGAGCTTGGATTTGGATCAAAATGATCCCACACCTTCGGAAGGAGGGGGGATGCATATTCAACTGTCAAAATTACATGGGATGAAAATTCCCTTTGAAAAAGACCAACTAAAAATTGCATATAGCTACAATTTTGAATAATTACCTAGCTCGAGGCTATCACCAATGCTTCCAATGACAGAGGTAGCTTCTTCTAGTAGAGATGAAGCCATGTTGAAGAAATTCGGTCTTGATTTGAAGTGGGTTGCTCGATCGACCAAGCTCCTCTTCAATGGTGATCTTGATCAAAGTTGCACTTGGCTTGGAAGCTTGGGAAATGATTTGATTGAGCTCAATGAGGTGTGGTGAGGGGTGGGTAAAGGGAATTTGGGTTTGAAGTGAGGAGGAGTATTGCTGAATGGGGATGCCTTATTTTGGCTTTGCACACAGAGGAGAAATGCTAATTGAGGGAGCTCAAGGAGGCCTTGGGAAAGCTCTGTGAGGATTCAAAATTGCTCTAGGGTGTCTCACGAAGCTTTGTCATGTGTTTTGTTTGAATTGAGGGTGTATACCCCTCAATTGAGTGTGATGGATAGACGGGATTGGTCATCCATTTTCAACCCGTGCACCTCCATCGGCCTGCCGGAGCTATCACCTTCAACTCCACATGGCACGCCATGGTTGGGGGAGTGTGTAGCAAGAGGCTCAAGGCCTAATTTGGGGGGTTGGGGTTGCCATTTTTTTCCCAAGCACAAGTGGGTTCTGCCATGGCGGTGCGTGGCTTGGGTTGGTTCCTTTGGTCCATGGTGGGTTCTAGAGTGGCTTAGGTTAGGCTAGGGATGCTAGGGAGGCTCTCTTTGAGGAGTTTGATGGATGCCGTGGGAGACAAGGGTGGACTTTTCCATTTTAGGCAAGAATCCAAGGTAAAGAGCTTGGCACCTTAGCTTATCCCATTGGGTGGGTCCACCAGCTTTGAACTAATTTGGGAATGGGTTAGGTTTGGTTTGGGTTGGGTCTAGCCAACTCCTAAGGTCTCATGGCTTGGTTTGAATTGATTTGGCTTCACTTGGTCAAATGGGTTCATTTGGATTAGGTTGGGTTGGGTTGACCAATTGGTCAAATTGGGTCAAACCAAGGCTTGGGTTAGGTCTAAATCATGATTTGGAATGTTTTGATTTGATTAATTTGGTATTGTTTGGCTTAGGTTTGAATTTGACTCATTTGGATTCAACGGGTCAAATTGGTCAAGTTGACTAATTTGACCAAATTGGGTTGGGTTAGGTGTTGATTCAAGTTCAATTGGTTTGATTGAAAATGATTGTAGGCTTTAATTTTGGTTTAATTTAGAATTAATTTGAATTTTGGTCAATGTGACCTTTTAGGTCAATTTGGGCTAGGTTGGGTCAAGTTGACCAATTAGTTAACTTTAATCAATCATGGCTTTGGTCAAGTTCAACAAGTGATTTGGAATGAACTTGAGCTATTGGTTGCAATCAATTTGGGTTGAATCAAGATTTGACCCATTTTGGCTTTTAGGCCAATTTGGGTCAACTTAGGTCAAGTGGGTGGCTTGGTTTGGCTCAATTGATGACTTGGTCATGTTCAATCATTGACCATGAATGGGTTCAAATCAATGGTTTTAATCAATTTTGCATATGGTGGATTTTGGCTAGTTTGGGTTTCATTTGGGCTAAGTGTTGACTTGGTTGGTTTGACTTGGTTTGACCCAATTCAATGGTTGATCACCCCATGATGATTGTTGATCATGATTGAGGTTTAGATGGCTTCATTCAATCTAATTTGGGTTGGTCCTTTAGGTCACTTTGGGTCAAGTGAGCCTAAATGGGTCAATTGGCTTGATCAAGGCTTGATTTAAGTTTAATTGAATTTACATATGGACTTAGATTGAAATATAAATCCAAATTACAACTAGTTTGGAGCCAAGTGTGTTTTGATTCATATGATAATTTTAAGTCATAAGGGTCAATTTAGGTTTGATTTGGGTTGACTTGGATTTGGTTTGATAATGGTGGTTTATGTTTATATTTGGATCAATGATTGTAGGAATAATTGAATCATGAAGAAATCCATGAGTTTTGAGTTGATTTGGGTTTCATTTAGCCAATTCAAAAATTTGGCTAAAAGGGGTAAAATTAGAATTTGGTTTGATTTGAGTTTGGTTTTGGTCATTTGAATTTATATTTCATTTATATTTGTGAATATGATTGAAAGATATAAATGGGTCATGATAAAATCACTTGAGTTTGGAGTGATTTGAAAGCAAATTTGATTAAGCTTAGGGATGTAGGTTGAAAAGGGCTAATTTGGGTTTTGATTTGGTTTGATTTATTTTTTTGTTATTGGATGGTGGGTTTCATTTATATTTATGAATATAAATGAAGGAATGATTGATTCATAAGAAATCAACCAAGTTTGAGTTGATTTGAAGGAATTTTGGCTAACATGAAGGTGGCTCATATGGCTTAGGAAGAGTTTTTTAGAATTTAGAATTTGGAGTTGATCATAGATTTCAATCATTTGGAATCTGGGATTGACTTGTGATTTGGAATTTGATTTGAGATTGGATTTGATAATTGAGAAAATCAATTGGGTTGGGGTTGATTTGGATTTGGTTTAGGCTAAGTCCATAAGATAAAATCAAAAGGTCTTTGGAAGGGATTTGGAGTTTGAATTTTGGTGATGGATTTCAATCATTAGATAGTTGGATTTGATTTTAGAATTTGAATTTGAATTTTACTTTTGGTTTTGAAAGAAGGAAGCAAGGATGGGTTTAGGCTATAGGGTAGGCAAGTCCTCTTAAAGGCATAACTTATTCCAATGGCTAACTCTTCTAAGTCTCTAGGGTTAGGTTAAGTGTTCACCTAATCACTAGAAGTGTCTTAAGACTAAGAAACTCTTAGTGTATAAGAGTCCTAGACATGATGAGGAAGTTGAAAGCTCACTCCAAAGTGAGGTCAACAAAGGGTATGTGGTGTGGATGACAAGGTTTGGCCTTGCGTATTGGTGTTGTCCGAGATGATCAACAATGTTGAAGGATCAAGCACTAAAATGACCTACAAACTTGAGGTGTAGAAGGAATCACGATCTTGGTGCAACACTCATGCCAAAGGCATAAGGGAGGAAGAAGGGATCCACCAATAGATCAAGCATGTGTACCTTCCACTGGGAAAGCAGGTTTAAGTTATCCACTAGGGATAGGGGTTTGATGAGATTTCTTTTAAGAGTGCACTCGCTAGGGGCAAGCTTGATTTGGGTTTAATTGACTCCATCAGGGAAGTCAGAATGATTGATGTCTCACTGGGGAGAAATTGATTTGATTTGTTGATTTATGATTTGGTGCTCCACTAGAGAGAGGAGATGATTTGATTTTGAGGGCACATCTCCTGGAGATGTGAGCTCAGATCCGTTGGGGATAAGATTGGTTTGATTTGGACTCCACTGGAGGGACGATGATAGATTTTATGAGATGGAGCCTGTCAGTGTGCGATGGATCCACTAGGAAAGGGTGCCTAGACCTATCTTAGGTTTACAAATCCAAAGGGATAGTCTATAGGCTAGGGGGTAGAGCTATCAACCAAAAGGTGCCTTTGTGCAATGGTCGAGTTGAAGAAAGTGCAGGGACTCACAACTTTTCATGGGTATTGGTTGATATAACAAATCAACCCCAAAAACTATTTGAATGATTGCCACTTTGGACTCATCGACTCAAGAATAGTCATTAATTCAATTTGGGATGGACCTTGTGTGTGATGGATCCACTAAGAAGGAGCTAATTTTGCCTAGACCTATCTTAGGTTTACAAATCCAAACGGATAGTCTACTGGTCGTGGGGTAGAGCTAACCAACCAAAAGGGTGCCTTTGTATGTGGTCAGTCGAAGAAAGCGCTGGGACTCACAACTTCATACACAAGGAATCATTGGGGTGATCGATTGATAACACAACAAATTCAACTCAACCTAAGGCTACAGTTTGCGATGATCATGCTGGAAAGAATGCATAATAGACATATATCTTTTGAGCAAAGATGACCACAGGGGTGACTCATTGGTGGCACAACAAGTCAAACTCAACTAAGGGCAAACTTGACATGAGTGCCACAGGGACTTATGTCAACTCAAAGTAGTTAGGCAATTCTATGGGGAGTTTTGCGACAAAGATAGGATGCCACTTGGGAAAGGAACCGGGCCTTGTTGGTTTGAGAGGGACCACAGAAGGAGCTTATATCAACCTAGTCCTATCTCAGACTTACTAGACCAAGGGAGAATCTACGCATCCACTGAACAAATTCTTCAACCACAGGGGTGGCTATTAGGAAAGGGGGACTGTCCAATCTAAGAGTAACCAGGGTAGTGTCTAAATGTGGTCACTAAGGATGTGATCCAAATAGAGTGCCTGAGGAGGTGCTGGGGCATTATCCAAAAACTCTTAAAAGAAAGCTATAGACCAACTCAAGGAGAAAGCACAGGGACTCTCATGCCAAGAGTGGTGTATCCACCGTGGGTCATCAACATGGCGATAACCAACCAACCTAATGGTGCCCATTGGTTTTGCATAATTAGTTTAGAAAGAAGGGTGTGTAGGCTTATATCTCTAAAGTGAAACCGATCGGATAGTCTATCTTCATCTCGAGGCTATCCAACCTAGGGTGACTACTGCGGAGAGTCATGTAAGGACAAGACCCAAGCTTGAAGTAGTCAGGAGGAAAGGAGCCTCTAGGGTACTTACCCTAAGCCTCAAAATATACTAAACCTAGTTAGTGCATGATGGCTAGTTCAAGAAGAAATCATTTAGGCCTACATTCTCTTAGACAAAATTAACATTAGGTAACTACCGATAAGACCTACCAAACTAACAAGGCACTCGTTGGTTTGTAGTGGTCAAGTTAGAAATAAAGCAGGACTCACGCAAGTGACCACTTGGGTGACATACTAGTTAGGTAGTATATCGGCGACTGAGACTAATGAGTGAGTGCCATGGGGGGCTTGCTCCGACATCAAAGTAGCTCAAGACAAAAGATATGTGTTTGTTTATGTTATGAAAGAAGGAATAGGATGTCGCTTGGGTTCTCTCACACCAATCCTAAACATGTAAGAATGTTACTCCACTAAGAAAGGATGCTGCTTGGGTTCTCTTACACCTAACTTAGTTGTACTAGTATAGATAGGATGCCTCTTGGGTTCTTTTACACCTAACCTAGTAGAACTTGGAGGATCATCTATGGTTTGTGTTTGTGTTATGAAGGGATAGGATGCACTTGGGTTCTCTTACACCTACCTAAACACATTGTGGGATTCACAAGAAAAGATGTTTCTAACACATAAGAGATGGGACTTGATGTGAAAAGAAGTTTTATTGATGATTATTTTCAAACAAGATTTATGGATAGTATTTCTTTAGGTAGAGCATTGATTGGAAGCATAGGGTCTCCTTACAATTTATGAGTTGATAAGATCCTCCTTGGTATGCCTTTCTATGACAAAGGGCCTTCCCAAGTGGGTTCAAACTTACCTCCCATCTTTGATAACAATTGGTCTCCTTAGAACTAAAACAAGCTCTCCTACTTGAAAAGCTATGTGAGACCAACTTGTTGTGAGCTTGAATCATTTTAGCCTTACAACTCAAGGTTACATGCCCTAAGGTGTTGACCACTTTTGAAGTGAGATTTCAAATCTCCATCTTAGACATAGGACTCCTTTAAACACTAAGAGTTTCTTAGTCTTAAGACACTTCTAGTGATTAGTGAACACTTAACCAGATTTAGAAGAAGAGTTAGCCATAGGAATAGGTTATGCCTTAGGGGTATTAGGAAGATTTACCTACCACATAGCTTGAACCTAATCCTTACCTCTCTCCTTCAAACATATCCAAATCAAATCTTGAATCAATTCCAACTCAATTGATTTTCAAATCATAAATCAATTCTAAAATCCAAATCATGAATCAATTCCAAATCAAATGATTGAAGCCCATGATTGAATTCAAATCCCAAAATCTTTTCTAAGTCCTTTGATTTCACCTTATGGACTTAGCTCAAACCAAATCCAAATCACTCCAAACTCAAAAGATTTTCTCATAACTCATTTATATTCTCATTTATATTCATAAATATAAAATAAATATATATTCAAATAACCAAAATCAATTTAAAACTCAAATCCAAATCTAACCAAAATCCAACTTATACTCTTTTCAAATCTTTGAACTTAGCTCAAACCAAATCCAAATCACTCCAAACTCAAAAGATTTTCTCATAACCCATTTATATTCTCATTTATATTCACAAATATAAATGAAGTATAAATTCAAATAACCAAAACTAAACCCAAAGTTAAACCAAAATCCAATTTACACCCTTTCAAGTCAAATCCTTGAACTTAGCCAATCCATTCTAAAATCAATCCAAACTCTTGGATTCTCTTCAAATGATTATTCCTTCAATCACATGCCCAAATATAAACATATAATACAATCACCAAACCAAAATCAAACTAACCCAAGTCAAACCCATATTCACCCTTTTGACTTGAAATTATCAAATGAACCAGAATCTATTTGACTTCAAATCACTTGCAATTAGATTTATATTTTCATCATAAGTCCATATGTGAGTTCAACCAAACTTAAATAAAGCCTTGATCAAGCCAATTAACCCATTTAGGCTCACTTGACCCAAAGTGACCTAAAGGACCTTTTTGAGCCAAATTCTAATCCTACCCAAATTAGATTGAACTAAGCCCATCTAAGCCTCACATTATGAGCAACAATCATCCTATGATGATCAATCACTCAAATTGGGTCAAACTAGACCAAGTCAACACTCAGCCAAAATGAAACCTAAACTAGCCAAAATTCATTATAAGATAAATTGAAACCATTCATCTAAATCCATAATCAATGATTGAACATGATCAAACCATCAATTGAGCTAAACCAAGCCTAATTGGCCACTTGACCTAATTTGACCCAAATTGATCTAAAAGTCAAAATGGGTTAAATCTTGATCTAAGCCAAATTGATTGCAACCAATTGGTCAAATTCATTCCAAATCACTTGTTGAACTTGACCAAGCTTTAATTAACCAATTAGACCCAACCTAGCCCATTGACCATAAACCCAACTTGAAAAAGTCAAATCAACTTGAAATCAAACCAAATCAAAATTGATTAAAACCAAAGCTTGCAATACATTTCAAATGATCAACCAAGCCTAAACCAAAAATGACCTAACCCAATTGGGTCAAATGGGTCAAATTGGTCAACTTGACCCATTTGACCTAAATGAACCTAACTGAACCAAATCTAAACCAAATTGAACCAAACCAATGACACCCATAGGTTCTAAATGATTATTTGAACTTGAAACCCATGGTTTGACCCATTTGACCAATTGGTCAACTAACAATTTTTGGCTTGACCTAAATGGATCAAATTGAACCAAATCAAATCAAATGAACTCCAAATCACTTGAAATTACCCATTTTGAATCATTTCAAATCTTCAAATCAAAATCATGGCCAAATGACCACTTTGCCCTTAGGTCAAAGGGTATCTTATGATCAATTCACTTGAATTTGGTCATTTCTCTCTCAAGGCACTTGGCATTTTCCATTGGTCCACATGGGCACCAAGAGGTGGTGAACATGACCCAATGAGCTTGGTGGCCATGACCCAAGCCAAGGCCAAACGACCTCAATGGAAATTGAACACTTGGAATTCCAAATGCACTCACCTAGCACATGGGAACCCACTCTCCTTCCCTCCACTACTCAAAATGACCAATGTGGGGTGATTGATAGCTCAAACCATGCTTCCAATCCTTGCCATTGATGAAAAATGGCAAAATAGCTCATCACCGTCCGATCCAAGGAGGGGGGAGATATACTCCCCCTCATTCTCACTCAAATGACAAGCACTCAATTCCACAGAGCTAAGGAGATTCGATTGAAGCCTCCCTAAGCTTTTCCAAGCCATTCCCAAGCTCCATTGATTTCCCATTCTTGGTTTCACTCAAAGCCAAAATAGGGGAGATCAATCTCGAGCTCAACTCATAATTCTCCATCAAAACTAAATTAACCTTGCACACCATCGTGGACTTCATCGAGCTCAACCAAGTCATTTCCCAAGTCTCCAAGTCACGGGAAGCAGCACTTCGATCAATTTCAATCTCCATTGAAGGGGAGCTTGGTCAACCAAACCATCCACTTCAAATTAAGACCTAATTCCTTCAATAGGGTTTCGTCTCTACTAGACGAAGGTACCACCTCCATTAGAAGCCCTGATAGCCTCCGATGTGTGCTTGAAACCATAGGCTTAGGAAAATTTGCTTGGTCCTTTTGAAGAAAAGTGTCACCCATTGGATCTTGACCGTTGGATGTGCATCCCCTCCTTCAAGGTGTGGGATCATTTTGATCCTATCAGAAGCTCAGCTCAATTGAATGAGGAGAGATGAATGGTGTTCATCTCTCATCACTTGAAGGAGAAAAGAACACATGATCATTCTATGTGATTAGAACGGCGTGATTAGATCATGCTAGATCCCCTTTGATTTAAGCCTAAAATGTGATTAATCTTGACCGTCCGATCTTGAAACACGTCCCGCCGGTGACTTAGTAGAGATGTGATAACTTAAAATAACCTATCTCATCTATGCATGGAAAGCGTGCGTTTAGCCATGTAGCTCTGGGATTAGGGGTTAATTGCTTAATTAATTTAATTTTAATGTTTAAACTTCCAAAATTCATAACTAAATATAGAAAAATCCAAAAAATACAAACTCATGTTCATTTTAAAGATAATTAGAGAAGAATAATAGAAAATTAAAATTAGTGATTTTAACTCATTTTGAGTTTTATTAGAAATATAATTAAGCTAATTACTCTCTAATTAATTAACTCCAAACTTTTGAGATTAATTGGAGGATGACCTACCTCCATTATTTTCTTAGAATTTATTGCTTGATTAATTAGGAAATTGCTTATTTTATCCTAATCACTTTCTTAATTAATTAAATGATTAATTAACATGTTAAGTAGTGATAAATTCATTAGTTAAGCTTGCTAACCATCATTAAACCGTGAATGGATTTAGGGAATGAGATTAGGACTTCTTGTCCAATCTTTTCCCCTAAGTCTATTTCATTTGGATAAACACTTAACTAAGTTATAATTAATTAATGGCCTAATCACTTAATTAATTAATTGAATTAATCAAACTCAAAACCAAATCATTCCTTAATCATTCAATTCTTGGGTAGATCCTTAGGTGTTCAATAACCTAAGAGTTTTCCAAAGGAAATTATAATCAAACTACATGTGTAGGAGGGTTATAAAAGTACTTAATTAAACCCTTTAGCTTAATTAACTAATAATTGTGAGCCAATTGCATTAGGCCCCTTTATTTCTTATGTGCATTATTGATTTAATTTCCATGTGGTTGCATATCATATGTTGGCTCACTTGGATAATTATGCTAAGTATAGTAAGGCATAATTAATGGATTTAATTCATACCCTAATCAAAATATAAAATCAACTTTATTGTTCCAAATTAAACTAAACCAATTCATACTTTGGGAATGGGTTAGGATTAGCAAACCTCTCACATTTCTAAGTCAAATCAAATTCAAAAATAAAATCTCCTTAAGAATTTTGATTCATTTTAAATGATCTTATTTTTTTTAGGATTGTCCAAAGGAATTAATTAGGGTGAATGAAGTCATGTGCCTATATTCCTTTATTTCTTTCCAATCATGCTAAATATTGCATATGAAATCATGCATTCATTTCTTTTAAAATTAATTAAAGAAAATATTTCCTTTATGTCAAATTGCATGTGTTGGCTAAAATTAAGAATATGAGTGGCTATTATCATTATTAAATCAAGAATTACTTTCAAAACTTATAAATCAAAATTATAAATGAAGTGATGCTAGTTATGAATATTCATAAGCTTGCATGTGATGATAGCATAAGATGTGTATATTATGAAGTTCTCTTTCCTTCTCTTAGTATGGATTTACATAGGATTTGCAAGTGTATAATTCATTTGAAAAGAATACAACACTTGCCTAAATCTTTTCCTATGCATCTCTATGTTAATACTTGGAAAGGACCTTCATATTACACATGTAAATCTTACAATCAAATCAAACATAAATATCTTACATGATTCTTCATCCATTTGATTCTTTTGTACATCTACATGTATTTAAGAAAAGTGGTATATCGTCACGGACATCCAGGCTGAGGCTTTAAGTAGCCCCAAGTAGGTCTTGTACCTTACACTAGTGTAAAAAATATTGGCGCCATACTCACTTATAACTTTTATACATGTGGATGTGCATTTAGCTAGTGGATAAAAGAGTCCCTCTTTTCTGCATAATAAAGACATGCATTCATGGAATATCCAAAATTTCAAATCATATCTCTTTGCATCCATCATCAAGGTGTGCTAAGATTTGCATTGCATGTATAGCTATGCTTAGGATTATTCATATGCATGGTATACATGGTGGAAAGAAATGAATGGGTGTGTGTTATGTGATAGTAATCCACCTTAACTAATTTTGAGGCCTTTCTTATTGAATAGGGCTATTTAGAAAGAATCTAAACTTATCAATTAAAATACATAATAAATCATTCACTAAAGGAAATCCATTAATGAATCTACCTTAGAAATGCTTTAAGGTAGGGATGAAAGAGAGTTCTCCTCTATTTTCTTCTCTTTATAACATTTAGTCACTAAGTGTAGGTTCATTCAAACCAAATCAAATCATCAACTAAAATTGACAAATCAACTAAAATCACTTAAATTAAAACCACCCTCTAAGTTAAACCTCTCACACTTAGAAAATTCTAATCTTAAAGCCTACCTAAAATGCCACACAAGCCTTAAATGGCACACACATTAGGCTAAGTCACCATTTCTAGCTCTATTAGGCAATGCATGGTTTGATGCCTAATTTTATATGATGTAATGTTTTAGACCGGATGTTTGGGTGTATGTGCGTACTGATGATAGGATGATCTTAGCCTATTCATGTCTTTTGTAGGGATTGTGCTTAAGGGCTTGTAATAAAATATAAATGCTTTTCTGTGGGTTGCTTATACCCCAAGCATAATCCAAATTAGGATAGGTGGGCTTGGTTACCCATATGTGGGGTGCTAAGTCCAACTTATTCAAATAACTGCTTGGGTTGTGTAGTATGTTTAACGAACCTTTGTTTTGCAGGTTTAGTTAGATTTACCTTTCCCATTTTGATGTAAATTTTGCAATTAAGATTTGGAATGAATGTTATGGGGGATTAGGATGAACATTGGTCATAAGACCAAGTCTTATGCACCATATGATGCTTTTGGATCAACCATATTCCAATCAAGCCAAAAGGTAGAAAGAAGCAAATCAAAATGAAGAATGAAGACTCACATAACATGAATTTCTTTTAATTGTAAATATTCTTTTGTAATGGGTTGTATAAAGGTAGAGTTCGACTACCCATTTTCCTTTTTGGGTTGTCGTGGAACCCACCATATCAGCCTCTTATTCTTTTATTCTAATTTTATAAATTGATTGATGTTTGTTTATGTTTTGCAAATAGATTGCATGATCTTCTAGTTTCTAATGTTTGATGTTGTTGAATGGCCTGAATGCGATTAGGCTCTTAGGAAAAAATAAAATTTTTGTTCAATTAATCAACTCAAAATTAAATTAAACAATGCATAACCTCACCTAAGAATAGGATATATATCATGATAATAAAATATTTATCATCCCCTTAGTTGGATGTTGTATGTCTCACATCATGCATAAATCATATTTGCTTCACTCTTGCTAATGGAGGACTTCCACCTTTTTGCTAAATAAAATGGCTTGATCTTTGAGAGCCATGGTAGAAACACACCTCCTTCTTTCTTATTTTGGCCCATAACCAATCTTCTCATGCATTAGGCATATGAAATTCCATAGCCTGTGTCAAATAACATTGTCCAAAAATTAAAATAAAACTTAACAAAATTTGTATTAGATTAAGTCATCATTCATGCCACTCATGATCTATTCTCTTAGGGAGTGAGTTTAAGGACTTAGTCTCCTTTCTAAATAAACAACAACCTAGCTATCTTGTAAAGCATAAGACTTGCCTACATGTATTTAAAAGCATAGGAGGAGTTAGTTGGCGGCCACCCCTAGGCGGTTGTAAGTCCAACAATTGGGTGGTTTATTCTCTCTTGTGGAGGTAAACCATATGCCCATTTTTGCCTTAGATTTAGGTCATACTTTGGCTCTTGCCAAAGCTCCCTAGATTTAGGATAGATTGTGATTTTCCTTTGCTAAGCATAAATCCTCACCTCTTAGGCATTTCTACAATCTTGTGTTGTTGAATTGTAAGCCCTAGATTTCTAATAAAAATTCAACTCAAAACATAGAATTCTCCTCAAATTCAAAAATATAAAGCCCAACCATAGGGTAGTTTAGGATGCTCACTAGGCTTCCTAGTATCATGAGCATCCCCATTCATCTTCCTTTGGTTTTGATAATAACTCCCTCCTTTTGATCAATCCCACTTGAATTTCTAAAAAATAACTAATTGATTGATAGTCCTATCTTTGAAATCTTTGGAGAATAATGATCATTTACCTTAATCGAGTATTCTAAGAAATCTCATTTCTTAGGATGTAATTAACTATGGGGCTTGCCTCCATAGGGAACTTAACAACTTTAAAATTTAAAATTACTTTTCCATGTAAAGTGGAGGAAAGATCTCGGTACATTCAAGACCCATTATCCTTAGGGGTCCGTATTAGGTGATTAGGTCCATTGTAGGATGGTGACTTCTGTCTCTCGAGATAGTACATCATTCCTCAATGTCATACTCGATCACCCTAATAAGTACATCTATAGATCTACGTGATATCCAACTCAACCACAATCCCATAAAATAAAACACCACAGATATATTTTGTGACTCTGTTGAAGATGGTTCCTCTCTCCATCTTTGGTAAATGATCATTATCTCTAAAGTATCGATATTGGATTTGTATTTTTGTGAGTCCAAGACTATCCCTCTTTTTTGTTGGCACTTAGCTCATTTGAGCTTAGCTAGCCAACATCTTTTAGGTTTTAGGATCTCACTCTATGTAGGTCTTAAAACCCCTGTTGGCCCCCCCAATAGGTGAAAATAAAATTTAATCAAAAGAGATGACTAAAGCCCTTTTTCTTACCATCTCTATGGTAAGGTAAAGTTCATTCCAAAAATAAATAAATAAATAAAGAAAAATAAATCCTTTATAAAAATATCACTTTTCAAAAAGCACTTTTCGAAAAAGTTCACATAATAAAATATTTGTACAAAATTTTCACAAAATATATATAACTCAACCCCATCTAACAATCTTCAAGGTTATTACATGTGGGTTCTTTTCAAATCAAAATCAAAATCATTTTTCAAAAGCACATATTTGAAAATCAAAATCCTCATTCAATACACCCAAATTTATTGAATGAAAATCTCTTTTCCAAATAAAATCATTTCATAAAATTGAAACTCCATTCAATATATCTCACATATGTTGAAATTGGAGTTTTTCCTTTCAAAAAAACATATTTAAAAATGAACATCTTCATTCAATATACCCAAATTTATTGAATGAAGATTTCTTTTTCAAATAAAATTATTTCATAAAATTGAAACTCCATTCATATATCTCATATATATATATTAGAGTTGGAGTTTCTTTCCTTTTTCAAAAAAAAGTACAAATTTGAAAATAAGCATCTTCGTTGAACATACCAATTTGTTGAATGGAGGTTTTATTTTGAAATAAAATCACACCATTTGAAACTCCACTCAACACATTCCACATGTGTTAAGTTGAAATTTCTTTCTTTTCAAAAAATAATCACACACGAAATTTCATCTTTGAAAAATAAAATGTCTTACATTTCACATAACCAAATTTATTAAATGGAAATCTACTTTGCAAAATCATGAGATTCAAAATACATTGGAATTCCATTTGACATACCCAAATTTGTCAAATGAGTTTCATTTTCAAAAAAAAAATAAAAAAAAGGAAATTGAAAATAAATTGGATTCTATTTAACACACCATGTTTGTTAAATATAAATCCTTCCTTTCAAAATAACATAAAATCAACACAAAAATCAAACACATTTGGGCTTTATTTAGCACACAAATTTTCTAAGATCCCATTTTCAAAATTAAAACAAAATTAGATTTGGGCTTTATTTAGAATACACAAATTTGCTAAGTAAAGATTCCATTTCTAAATTCATTACATGATCATCATGGGCAAACAAAAGAAAAGAAAATTATTTTCAAACATCTCATACAGTGTACTCAAATTTGCTAAATGAGTAAAATCCCAAAATCAAATGACCCTCTATTTAACATACTCAAATTTGTTAAATAAAGGGTCTCCAAACATAAAATCATATTTGAATATGAACCAATGGAAGCATCAAAAGTCTCTCCAAAATACTTGAATCCATTCAACATACACAAATTTGTTGAATGTGGATTCTAAAACTCAAATGAACTCTAAAAAGATAACAGAATACCAAAGAAGAAAATTTGATTTGAGTTTGTTTTCAAAATTATAAATTTAAACTTAATCTCGACTTTTACTCAGTTCATAATGCAAATGGATTATCAAAAGTATGTGTTCACTTTCCCCTTTGGGATGGATTTGGCCTTGGATCGGGCCAGCCTTCCCCAAATTGACTTTGCTCATCTGATACACTTTGGCCAAGGATTTGAGGGGGCTAGGATTACTTGTGAGGGGGCAACCCTCACCACTATCAGCAGGAGTGTGGTGGCTAGGTAGAAGCTAGTCATCCATATTGAGATGCCCTCGATTTGAATTTCCCTCACTAAAGAGAAGGGTAGAAGTCCCGGCTAGTTCCATGCCCTGCATAGTTGTTCCCTCCACCTGCGGCTAGTACCCACTCGCTTCCTCTAAGGGAAGGCTACCCAGTTAGGGATAGTCTCCCCTACCTTTGAGGTAGGGTCTAGCTCCATCTGCTCCACCTAGCAGACTGCACAATAAGAGCCGATCAAGTGGCATCATGTGCATTACTAAAGAGATGGAGACATTGTCTCACATTACGGTAGGAGTCACCCAGGTCATCTCCTTTTCTTATGCAGAACAAGTTCCATCCTCTTTCTGGTTCTGAAGGGGAAGAAGATGTCAGGAGAATTGCAGTATCACCTCCACCTGTAGTTCATTATGAGGCACATCGAGATAGGAGGAGGTCATATGTTGGCCTCGGGATAGTTTTTTTGCCATGTTGGCGCTTATGGATGTCGAGTCCAAAGCCCTTGATCTACAATATTCCTTGTATTGTAGGTGGTGAGTCATGGGAGAGGGCTAGAGGCCGAGTATCAATTCATGTTACTAGTAGAGAGGTGAAGATATGCTAGGCAGTTAGCAGCCTCTGCCCTCATATATTTCCTTGATGTGCGCGTGCGGTCACACTAATAGTATCTATTATTGGTACCACCCATCATGGGAGGAGAGCCTCCACACAAAGTGAGTCAGTGTTGCCTCCACCACACCACTCTACTCCACATCTACCATCATCGGTTTAGGTTCCATCTTCCAAAATTCCACTCGAAGCCATGAAAGCAACATCAGGGGAGAAGAAAGCCCCACTGGTGATCCGATGATGGCCAAGGGATCCCATTTCATCTATGCCGCCGACTGAGGCAAGGGTGAGCTCTCTTGCTCGACCTCTTACTTTAGTTATGGTGAAGAGGGAGTGGCAACCTCATAGCATCGTAGTCGTGCCATCACCACCACCACCTCAGATCTTGAATATAGCGTAGAGGAGAGAGAAATCTATTGTCCCCATGGTAGTAGATCCTCCCAGGAGTAACACTCCACCCATATCAAGTGATAGTCATGAGCATGTATCCTCCAGTGAGCATAGCCCTCACATTAGCTCTTCACTGGCGGGGAGGTCAGATATATCTCTATTCATGAGCATGATCCCACCGGTCAATGAGCATTTGTGCCTACATAGTTGGACCGCTCCTTGGATGATATTGTAGCATAATATCTCACAGAAGAGAAATCTAGGTATGATTGGTCGACCTCGAGGAGAAGGTTAGCTTTAATCCCAATGAAGATGATTTATTGGAAGACTTGACAGAGGTGCATATGGTTGATACTAGAGGTTCTCTCATTCGGGATCACTAGAGTTCAGAAGGTGTTGCGGTTGAACAGGATGATACAACTTATTCGACCCAACACCTCCTTCAATAACTCAAACAAAAGGATGAGCAGATCGATAAGATGGGAAAGAGACTTGAAGATTTGCTAGCGGTAGTTCTAGCACTTCAGAATTAAGCCCCAACAATACATCCTACCATTGTGGAGACTAGTCAGCCTGAGTTGTTGCATGTCCTGGATCAACCCAAGAGTTTGCCTCTAGTAGAGCAGGGTAGCACTAGCATGCATAGGAAGGTAGTGGATAGTACCTCCATACAAGAAAAATATATCAAACTCATGGTTGAAAAACAAGTGAAAGAAGTGGAGGCACAAGCCTGAGGTGGTTCATCAGTTCCAAAGGATAGATCCTACCTAGAGGAATTCGATGCTATCCAATATCCTAAGGGTTTTGTGCCTCCTTCTTTCAAGAGTTTTGATGGCAGCAAAAACCCTCTCCAACATATAGCACACTTGCCGCCATTTGCTTAGTGGCTGATGCACTATTGTTCGGTCTCTTTGTTACAATTTAAGTGGGCATAGCCTTTGATTGGTACTGAACTCCCCAATGATTCATTGAAGTCTTTTTTGAGTTGGAGCAACTCTTTATTAAAAGGTTTCTTTGGAGCTCAACAAAGGGTAACTGAGGCGATCTAGTTATAGCACAAAAAACACCACGGTGAGTCCCTCATTGATTATATTCTTAGATGGCACAATTGATTATTAAATGTAGTTATTTGAAACAACATGCTATTGAAATTCTATTAAAGAATATTCATGGCCTGGTCACCTTCATTCTTAAAGGTTTCACCATTAAGATATTTAAGAAGCTAATCAATAAGGTGGCTAGTCAATAAGGAGAGGCCAAATAGTTATCTTTTCATGATCAGTCATCAAAGCCAAAACCATAAAAAGCTTATGAAAAGAAGCCATGGGTAGTAGCAGCATTGGATAAGGAGAAGCCACAAGCTAGAGATCAATATGAGAGACCTCGAGCTCCACAACCATCACTTCCATCTCCTTTACCACTGCCTCGATGATCTTATCGGCCATCATAGCCTCACGACCTTCAGCCTCCTCCTCACCATACTCTCGAGTGGTATACATACCGCCCAGGTAGTTATCATCCACCTAATCTTTTGGATAAATTAAACAAACCTTATTCATTTAAGAGGGAGGTAGTCAGGAAAATCTTTAAGAACCTCTTAAAGAAACCTAATTTTTAGTTACCTAAACCTAGAAAATTAGAGGAAGTGGGCAGGAGTAATGATGTTAACTTTTGCCTCTATCACCGCATGTTAAGCCATGTTTTGGAGGATTATTTTACATTTAAGGATTGGCTTGGGCATAGCTAAAGGCACTATAGTTATCCCTAAGGAATATCTAGTAGAACAACCATCCAGTTCTATTAGGGTAATCCTTGGGGATGCATGTGATCCTCTCAAAATAAAAGAAGGTTGGGATATCTTTATCCGAACCTCTAAAAAATTATAAAATCAAGAAACTTTCCTTATAGGTGCACGAGGCTTGAACCTCCAACATCAAGAAGGTTTGCAAGTTGCCAAAGACAACTTGGGAAAAGTAGGAGCCGGCCACCCTTGCGGGATAGCCAAGTAGTGCAACCACCACCTAGTCTAGCCTTCATTCCACCATTGCACTACTACTTTGGACACTTAACTTGTTCTTCTTCTAGTAGACATCTTGTATCAATGATGAGATCAAATCCTCACCCCACTTACTTTACTAGATTTCTACTATGTACCTCTTTTAAATCTAAGAAATCAAAGAATAAAGCTAGTTTGAATTACATCTCACTTATGATGGGTTATCTAATTCTACTCCTTTAGAAAACTCTTCAAGTCTTAATAATTATAACAACTCAATCATCCTCTTTCTAATTCAGAAATGTACTTTCCTTTTTTGAATACTATGGGTTCACCTCTTGAGATAGACTTGGAATCATTTGATTCAGGGTCCTATAGGAGAAGCTATAGGTGAGCTGATGAGCAATAATCTTCCACTAAACTACCACGAGATCACCAAAGTTAACCTCCAGTGGTGGCAATGTTCTACCTCTACACCTCAAGATAAGGAAAATAAGTCATTGGTACCAACTAGAAAGAATCCCCTCCACAAGATGCTCCACACATGGATATGCTTGTGGAGGATCAGCCCAAAGTTGATTATAATGTCCTCGCTCACCTAAAAAATTACCAGCTAAGTTAAGCATATATGATGCCCTTGTCTTATCCAAAGAGATGAGGGAATCATTAATCAAGGCCTTCTTGATCTAGAAATATGCTTAACTTTCGGTGGTATTGGAGGGAGGCACAATATTCAAGAGAAGCCTAGTCACATTCATCGATGAAGACCTTCTTGGGAAATGGAGAGCGTCCCCTACATCAGTGGATATGCGATTCGACTTTCTAGGGTGTTGGTTGATCCGGTGCATCATGAACATTATGAGCAAAACCCTTATCTATTTGAGGATTGACATCTCTAAACTCTGAGGATATTGGATGATGTTAGGAGGATTCAATGAACAGGGCGAGAGGGCTTTAAGCTCTATAGTGTTACCTTTGGAAATAGGTGACTAGAAGATTGAAGCAAAGTTCAATATAATTGATTCAAATATATCATTCACTACTTTGCTTGGTAGGCCTTAGATACACCAGAACAAGATGATTCTATCCTCCCTTCATTAGTCCATCAAGTTCCATAGAGATGAAATCGAATATTGTGTCAAAGGAGATGAAAAGTCATTTTTAGTTAGAGAGATCAAGATATATGAATATGCGACTACTCTCTTCCTCAAAACCAAAATGTATATTCTCATGAACTTGGTAAAAATTCTAATACAAAGAAAAAAGAAAAAAGAAAAAAGAAAAGAAAGAAAAGAAAGATACAAGTGAGCAAAAGGGACAGGAAGAGGTAGACCCGCATGTTACATTCCACCCACAGTTCATCCCATATGGACATATGGGTAGGATGACTCGACCTCCACTAGGTAGAGGCAGAGGTAGGTACAAAGGCAATTCTAGAGGAGGAAGACCCCTGGCGCCAATAAGCTATGTTCAGTTCCGATGTACTCACTATTCACATAGACTTGGAATCCAGCTCAGAGGATGAGTCTCATGTGATTAGCACCCCAGCTAACCCTCTCAGTGGGTCTCATTGGAGGTGACACTCGAGCTAGACAGTGGCGAAGACACAGCCTCTAAGGAAAGCACGAATGTATTCAAATCAGGATTATGTAAAACCATTAGGCAATAGTTGGGAACTTTAGCTCTAACCACAATTTCTTCTCAAAAAGTTAAGTGTTTAGTAGTTAAGGAAGTCCCTAGGTCTTCCATGGATGTCAACCCAAAGAGATTCTTATTGGGATCATCATCCTCAAGTCCAGAAGTAGATGTAGAACTTGAGGATAACTCATATAAAGATTTAATGGAATTACCTTTTGATTGGTGCTCATGGTGTTCATAATCTTGCAAAGAAATTTTTGGTTTCTTATAGTCCAGCATAGGTCAGAGTATTTTGAAGCTATGGAACAACAAAGGTAGGGATGCATAATCAAGACTAGGATTAGGATTCGATATAGTGGGTCCATGATGATAGTTACTGCTTAGTTGTCACCAATCATTTGGAGTTTGATAGGATCTTCTCAAACCACACTAACTCTTATGAGGAGGTGTGTTTAGAAACTTGTTGATCGATGATCTTCAAATCAAAGATGCACCTCCGAATTTGAAGAGGGAATCCATTCAACTATCGATAAGCTCAAAGAAATTAACCTTGATAGAAGAAGATCCATACATACATCAGTTCTCTGACTGAAGAAGAAACTAATGACTTAGTTAGGCTATTGACTGAGTTTAAGAACTACTTTGCATGGAGCTATGAAGAAATGCCTAGATTATCTTCTAACATAGCAGTCCATAAACTAGCAAAAGACCCAAACTCTAACCCTATCAAGCAAGCTCCTAGACGCATACGATTGTAAATCGAACAACAGGTCATTTTTGAAGTCAAGAAATTGATCGATGATGGTTTTATCGATAAGAAAATACACGGTTAGCTGTGTCATGCTAGTTAAGAAAAAAGAATGTCAAATTTGCATATCAATTTTAGGGACTTAAATAAGCCATGTCCTAAGGATGAATTTCCACTATACTAATTGGTGGACATCATCATCTCATGCAATATTCTCCTTAATGGATGGGTCATCTATACTAAATTAAGATAGCCTCTGTGGATGAAAGAAACACTATTTTTTGAACCCCGATCAAAATCTATTGTTATAAGGTCATGCCTTTTGGCCTTAAAAATGCTGATGCTACATACCAATGGGCCATGACTCAGATCTTCAATGAACTCATTCATCATCAAGTTGAATGCTATGTTGATATAGTAGTCAAAAGCAAAGAAAATGAAGACCATCTCTTTGACTTGAGAGTAGTTTTTGAATGTTAAGATAATTCAATCTAAAAATGAACCCCCTAAAGTGTGCATTCTGAGTAACTTCAGGGAAGTTCCTTGGGTTTGTTGTATGACACCAGAGAATACAGATAGACCCAGAAAAGATCAAAGCTATCTTAGAAATGCCACCCCTTAAAAGTCTAACTCAACTCAGATCTTTCCAAGGGCGGTTGGTGTATCTAAGGCGCTTTATCTCTAATCTATCAAAGAGATGCAAGCCATTTTTAGCACTTGTCAAAAAGGATGCTAAGTTAAAGTGGGATGACAAGTGTTTGAAGACATCAAATAGTATTTGGTGAAGCCTTCTAGCAACCCCTATCCACAAGCCACTTATCCTCTCTGCATTGGATGACTCCTTGGTGCTTTGTTGGCCCAAACCAATGAGGAAGGAGAATGCTCTCTACTACCTCAATCATCGATCCTACTGAAGTAAACTACCCACCTATTGAGAAACACTGCTTAGCTTTAATCTTTGCATCCCAAAATCTACAGAATTACATGATTTCTCAGGTAAACTTGATTTCAAGAATCAATCCCAGTATCTCATGACACGTGGTGAATTTTTTTATTTTATCTTCACCTAAAATAAATTAAATGAAAACAAAAATAAAATATTCTTTTGTTGGACATCCACATAGATCCTCTTATTAGGGTGATCGAGTACAACATTGAGGAATGGTGTACTATATCTAGAGACAGTCACCATACTATAATGGACTAATCACCTTAATGGACTCCTAAAGATAATGGGTATTTGAATGTACAGATTCTTCCTCTACTTTACATGGAAAAGTAAAGTAGGGTTTTTTTTAAAAATTAGGTTCATTAAGTTCCCTATGGAGGCAAACCCCATAGTTAATTACATCTTAAGAAATGAGATTCCTTAAGAATACTCGATTAAGGTAAATGATCATTGTCTAAAGATTTCAAGATAAGATTATTAATCAATTGGTTATTTTTGGAAGATCAAATGGGTTGATCAAAAGGGAGTTATTATCAAAACCAAAGGAAGATAAGTAAGATGCTCACATTGCTAGGAAGCCTAGCGAGCATCCAAAACTATCCTATGGTTGGGCTTTATATTTTTGAATTTGAAGATTATTTGTTTGAGTTAAATTTTTTATTAGAAATATAGGACTTACAATTCCATGATATAAGATCATGGAAATACCTAAGAGGTGAGGATTTATGCTTATAGCCAAAAGGACAATAACCTCATATCCTAAATTTAGGGAGCTTTGGTGAGGGCCAAAGAATGACTTAAATCTAAGGAAAAAATGGGCATATGGTTTACCTCCACAAGAGAGGATAAACCACTTGGACTTACAACCACTGGGGTGGTCCAATCTAACTCCTCCTATGATTTTAAATACATGTAGGCAAGTCTTATGCTTTTTTTTGCAAGATAGCTAGGCTATTATTTATTTAGAAAGAAGACTAAGTAGCTAGGAGTTACAATTCAATGATACAAGATCATGGAAATACCTAAGAGGTGAGGATTTATGCTTGTAGCCCAAGGAAAGAGTGACCTCAATCCTAAATCTAGGGAGCTTTGGCAGGGCAAAGCATGACTTAAATCTAAGGCAAAATGGGCATATGGTTTACCTCCACAAGGGAGGATAAACCACCCATTGTTGGACTTACAATCCAGGGTGGCCTAACTCCTCCTATGATTTTAAATACATGTAGGCAAGTCTTATGCTTTTTTTAATAAGATAGCTACATTGTTGTTTATTTAGAAAGAAGACTAAGTCCTTAAACTCACTCCTTAAGAGACTAAATCATGTAGGGTATGAACTTATGACTTAATTTAATGCAAATTTTATTAAGTTTATTTTCATTTTTGGACAATTAGTTTGACATAGGCTATGGGGTTCATATGCCTAATGAATGAGAAATTAGTTATGGGCTAAAATTAGCAAGAAGGAGGTGTGTTTCCACCATGGCTCTCAAAAGTCAAGCCATATTCTCTAGAAAAGGTGGAAGCCCTCCATAAGCAAGAGTGAAACAAGATGCTTTTTACGCATGATGTGAGACATACAACATCCAGCTAAGGGGTTGCTAAATCTTTTATTTCTTGATTTATATCCTAGGCTTTAGGTGAGGTTATGAGTTGTTAATTTTAATTTTGAGTTGATTAATTGGATAGAAAACTTATTTTTCCCTAGGAGCCTAATCAGCATCAGGCCATTGATCAAAGTAAGGAAGAAACTAGGAAAACATGTCATCTTAATGCACAAGATAAACAAACATCAAATAATTTTATAAAAGCTAAAAATAATAAAAGGCCTTTGTGGTCGGGCTCCACCAAAACCAAAAGAAATAAGGGTAGCCGATCTCTACCATTATACAACCTGGATTACAAATGAATAATTACAATTTAGAAGGAATTTATGTTATGGCGGTCTTCATTCTTCATTTCTTCATGTTTGATTTACTTCTTTCCTTTCTTCCTTTTGACTTGGTTGGAATGTGGTCACTCCAAAGGCTTCACATGGTACA
Source organism: Cymbidium sinense (assembly GCA_021442155.1). Lineage (NCBI taxonomy): Eukaryota > Viridiplantae > Streptophyta > Magnoliopsida > Asparagales > Orchidaceae > Cymbidium > Cymbidium sinense. Next base: position 88,332,008 of record CM038220.1, read on the forward strand.
TAAGACATAGTCTTGTGACCAATGTTCACGTCCACTTCCCCATATCAATTATTCCAAATCCTAATTGCAAAAATTCAATGAAAATGGAAAAAGTAAATCTAACTAAAACCTGCAAAATAGAGATTAGCTAAACACACCACACATCCCAAGCATGTATATGAATAAATTGGACTTAGCACTTTGCACATGGGTAACCAAGTCCACCTGGCCTATTTTTGGATTATGCTTAGGGGTATAAGCAACACCTGCACAACAAAAAGTATTTATATTTTTATTACAATGCCCCAGCACAATTCAGAAGACATGGTTAGACTAAGATCACTACCATTAGTCTACATACACCCTAACATCCGGTCTAAAACATTACACCATAAAACAAAATCAAGCATCAAACCATGCATAACATAGGACTAGAAATGGCTAATGTGTGTGCCATTTTAAAGGCTTGTGTGGTATGTCTTAGCTAGGCTTTAGGGTTGGAATTTTCTAAGTGTGAAAGGGTTCAACTTAGAGGGTGATTTCATTTTAAGTGATTTAGTTTTATTTGTCAATTTTATTTGGTGATTTGATTTGGTTTGAATGAACCATTTAATTACTAAAAGTTGTAAAGAGAAGAAAAGATAAGAAAACTTCTCTTTCATCCCTACCTTAAGTAATTTCTAAGATAGATTCATTAGTGATTTTTCTTTAGTGAATATTTTATTATGTATTTTAATTAATCATAAGTTTAGATTTGATCTAAATAAACCTATTCAAATAAGAATGTCATTTTTATGACTAATTAAAGTGAATTACTATCATAAAACACAACCATTTAATTCTTTCCAACATGTGTATCATGCATATGAATGTATCCTAAGCATAGCTATACATACAAATGCAAAGCCTTAGCACACCTTAATGATGAATGCAAAGAGATGTTGTTTAAGAAAATTTGATATTTCATGAATGCATGATTTGGTTAAGTAGAAAGAGAGGGATTCTTTTATCCATTTAATCAAATGCACATTTACATGTATGAAAGACATAAGTGAGTATCACCATTATTTTCTACTATAGGTGTAAGGTGCAAGACCTACTTGGGGATACTTAAAGACTCACAACCTCGGGATATCCAAACTAATATACAACTTTTCTTAAATACATGGGCATGTACAAAAGAAAATGAATTGAAGAAGAATCATGCAAAAAGATTTTTGTTTATTTATTTGTTTGTTTGATTTGGTTTATATATGTAGTATGAAGATCCTTCTTAATTCATGGCATGGGAGTGCATAGGAATGAACTTAAGCAAGTGTTATGTTCTTTTTAATTGAACTATACACTTTGCAAATCCTATACATACCCATGTTAAGAGAAGAAGAAAACCACATAAAACACATTTATACTATATGCAAGCTTATAAATATTTATAAGTAGCATACTTTCACTTATGAGCTTTGATTTATAGATTTTGAAAATAATTTTTTGATTTAGTAGTGATAATAGCCATTCATATTCTTACTTTAGCCAAAGCATGCAATTTGACATAAAGGAAACATTTCATTTTAATTTAATTTTTCAAAAGGTATGAATGCATGAGTTCACATAGTCAAACAGCATTTAACATACTTAGAAAGAGATAAAGTGATGTAAGCATGTAATTTCATTCAGCCTAATTAATTCTTAAGGACAATCTTATGACATAAGATTATTTAAAGTGAATCAAAATTCTTTAAAGAGATTTTTATTTTATTTTGAGATTTGAATTTGACTTAGGAAAAGTGAGAAGATTTCCTGTCCTAACCCATTTCCTCCATGTGTGAATTGATTTAGTTTAATTTTTAGAACCATTAGATTGATTTTAGGTTTCATTTAGGTTAAGGTGTAAATTAAATCAATTAATTACCTCTTACCTACACCACTTTAACATAATTAACCAACTAATTATGAGCCAACATATGATATGCAACCACATGGAATTTAAATCAGCAATGCTCCTAAGAAGGAAAGAGGCCTAATGCAATTGGCATGCAATTAATGGTTAATTAAGCTAAAGGGGTTTAATTAAGTACTTTCATAACCCTTCCTACACATGTGGGTTGGATTTGATTTTCTTAAGCTTACCTTAGGCTTTTGAACACCTAAGGATCTACCCAAGATTGGGATAGATTAAGTGATTAAGTTTTTGGATTAATTTTTGGTTTTGGGTTTGGTTAATTAAGCTATTTAATAAAATGATTAAATCATTAATCAATTTATAAATTAATTAAGTCTTCATTCAAATGAAATAGATTTAAGGGAAAAGATTTGGAAAAATACATCCTAATCTCATTCACTAAGTCTATCCACTATTCTAAGATGATTAACAAGCTTAATTAATGAATTTTCACAATTTAATAGGTTAATTAATCATTTAATTGATTAAGGAGTGATTAGAGATGAAATAAGCAATTACCTAAATTTAATCCAATAATAAATTCCAAGAAAATCTTAGGAGGTAGGTCATCTCACTAATTAACTCTAGGAGTTTGGAATTAATTATTGAAGTAGAATAATTAACATAATTACATTCCCAATAAAATGCAAATTGAATGAATTCTATTGTTTAAAATTAATCAAAATTAATTTTATAATATTCCCCCTTGACTTATCTTTAAAATGAAGTTGAGTTTGCATTTTTTTTTGGATTTTCTACATTTAGTTATGAATTTTAAAGTTTATGTGATTAATAGGTGATTAAGGTCATTAAGTCTAATTAACTTAACATGTGCCATGTGGCTGCTAATGCGGTGCACTTTCCATATGGCGTGATTGGTTATTTAAGTTGTTAAATCGATCGCATTGCGGTCTTCTGCGCTTTCTCCTTGGTCGTCCATCAAGGATCGGATGATCAAGATTAAACCCATAGTTTCAAAAGGATTAATCCATGGATCTAGCATGTTTTAATCAGGATCGTCCATCAAGAACACGTGGGATGGATGGTCCATGATTTATCCCTGCCCTCGCCTATGGGAGACGGAGACCATCCGTCATCCATGGCTCGATGTCACTTGAGCTTGATTGGGCCGATTCAACCCACACCATATGAAGCAAGGAGAACAATATCCAACGGTGGAATTCTATTGGGATTACATTTCCCTTCACAAAGGACCAAGAATTTTGAACTTAAGCTCGGTTTGAGGCATACCTCACGAGAGGCTATCACCGAGCTCCCAACCATTGAGGTAGCTTCATCTAGTGGACAAAGCCTATTGAAGGTTTGAGGGTTCAATTTGTAATGGATCTTCCAATTGATCAAAGCTTGCTTCATTGGCTTTGCGCTTTGGTCTAACTCCTCCTTCTGTGGCTTGGATGCTTGGGATTTGCTTTGGATGAGCTGGCTTAGTGCCACATGGTGCTTGCAAGAGGAATTGGACTTTGGTTGGGTATTGAGTAAGTTGGAACTCTCCCTCACCTCCCCTATTTTTGACTTAGGAAAATTGAGAATGAAAATTTCAAATGAGCTTGGGAATCCTTAGGGAAGCTTGTTGATGCTTTCCTTCGATCCTCTGAGCTCAGTCAAATGCAAGGTCAATGAATTGGAATGGAATGAGGGGGAGTATATCTCCCCCTACTTGAAACAGACAATCAAAGTTTATCTTTCCATTTTGATCAATTTAATGAGATTGAATAGGTTATTTAGGTTGTTAGGAGTTCCATGTGGTTAGGTTTTGGCAGAGGAGTGGGAGTGTGGAGGTGCACATGTGCTAAAATGAGTGTGGGAGGTGTTCCATGGGGAGAAATTTTAGTGGGGTGGTCTTTAGGTTGGGTTAGGCTGACCCAAATTATTTGGATCATGTGCACCAACCTCCTTGGTGTCCAAATGGTCCACTATGAGGGTGCCAAGTGGTCTGGAGTTGGAATATGATCAAATTTCAAGTGAATTTGATTATAGGTTACCCTTTGGGGTAAAATGGTCATTTAGCTTTGATCTTGATTTGGACATATTTGGAATGATTGAAAATGGGTTGTGCCAATTTTCAATGAATTTGGAGTTTATTTGATATGATTTGGCTCATGTTGACCCATTTAGGTCAAAATGGGTCAACTTGGGTCAAGTTGACTAATTGGTCAAATTGGGTCAAACCAAGGGTTAGGTTAAGTTCATATGACCATTTGAAGTATTTTGGTATCATTGGTTTGGTTCAATTTGGTTTATATTTGGTTTTAGTTCATTTGAGTTCACTTAGGTCAAATGGGTCAGGTTGACCAATTTGACCCATTTGACCCAATTGGGTTTGGTCATGGGTTGGTTTAGGCTTGGTTGATCATTTGAAATGTTTTTGCAAGCTTTAGTTTCAATAAATTTTAGTTTGATTTGATTTTAGCTTGATTTGACCTTTTAGGTCAAGTTGGTTTATGGTCAATTGGGCTTGGTTGGGTCTAATTGGTCAATTGAGGCTTTGGTCAAGTTCAACAAGTGATTTAGAATGAATTTGACCCATTGGTTACAATCAATTTGGCTTAGATCAAGATTTGACACATTTTAACTTTTTAGGTCAACTTGGGTCAACTTGGGTCAACTTGGGTCAAGTGGCCAATTGGGCTAGGTTTGGCTCAAATGATGACTTGGTCATCTTCAATCATTAATCATAAACTGGCTTAGATCAATGGTTTCAATCAATTTATCATATGGTGGATTTTGGCTAGTTTAGGTTTCATTTGGGTTAAGTGTTGACTTGGTCAAAGGCTAGGTTTGACTTGGTTTGACCCAATTTGAGTGATTGATCATCCTAAGATGATTGTTGCTCATAATGTGAGGCTTAGATGGGCTTAGTTCAAACCAATTTGGCTTGGATTAGAATTTGGCTCAAAAAGGTGCTTTAGGTCACTTTGGGTCAAGTGAGCCTAAGTGGGTCAATTGACTTGATCAATGCTTGATTCAAGTTTGGTTGAACTCACATATTGACTTATGATTGAAATATAAATCCAATTGCAAGTGATTTGGAGTCAAATGGGTTTTGATTCATTTGACAATTTCAAGTTCAAAGGATGAACAAGAGTTTGATTTGGGTTAGTTTGATTTTGGTTATGGTTATTGAAGTTTGTGTTTATATTTGGTTTATGATTGAAGGATTGATTGTTTGGAGAGAAAATTCAAAGGCTTGGATTGATTTAGCGAAGTTCAAAAATTTGACTTGAAAGGGTATAGGTTAGTTTTACGTTAGATTTGGGTTTGAGTTTTGAATTTGATTTTAGTTATTTGAATTTATATTTGTGAATATAAATGAAAATATAAATGAGTTATGAGAAAATCTCTTGAGTTTGAAGTGATTTGAATTTAATTTGAGCTAAGTCCATAAGATGAAATCAAAGTGACTTAGGAAAGATTTTAGATTTGGACTTGAGTTTTGGATTTGGTTTTGGTAACTTAAATTTATATTTCATTTATATTTGTGAATATAAATGAGAATATAAATGGGTTATGAGAAAGTCTTTTGAGTTTGAATTGATTTGGATTTTTGGAATTGATTTGAATGATTTGAGAAAAGTCATTTAAGTTGGAATTTGATTGAATTTGGAGTTGGTTTGGATTTGAAGTTTGATTTGTAAGAAGAAAGTGAGGATTGGGTTTAAGTTATAGGGTAGACAAGTTTTCTTAACACTCCTAAGACATAACCTATTCTTATGGCTAACTCTTCTAAGTCTCTAGGGTTAGGTTAAGTGTTCACCTAATCACTATAAATGTCTTAAAACTAAGGAACTCTTAATATCTAAGAGGAGTCCTATGCCTAATATGGAGAAGTTGAGAACTCACTCTAAAAGTGATGTCAACAATGGTCGATATTTATCAGGAAGGTTTGGCATGGTGGTCCATGATTCTCTGTGATTTGATATTACATTGTACCCTCCATGCGGTGAAAGGACATGCACTAGCGATTTCTTAGCAACCCACTTCACCTGATTCCTTAGTGAAGATCTCCCGATGAACAAATCATGAACTTGGGAAGTTGGTAATCACCCGGGAGATGTATTTTGATGGTGCGACTTCTTTCAAATGAGAAGAACCACGATCTACTCTTCCGAAAGGTAGGTGTAGGAATCATCCTTTTAACTCCGGTGATGTGATGAGATTCTCATACTATCTCTCAATCCACCAACAATAAAGTATGAGGCTTTGATTGTCGTCAGTTAGTTATTACAATGTGTCGGTGGTCATCAACCACATTGTTGGGTTCTATAAGGTACTAAAACCTAAGCTTCGTCACTACCATGAGTACACCATGAAGCTGTTAGCCCAAATCCCTGAGGTCACCATCTACAAGGTTCCTCGAGGAGAGAATGTAGTAGAAAATGCTTTGGCCAAACTTGCCAAAGAATTGACATGTCTGGAAGATGAGTCCATTTCAATAAGGGTCCAGAATAGACAAGTCCTATCTCTTATTGACGCTGAACTCATCGAGAGACTTTCTCTTGAAGGGGAGGTTGCCATTACTGAAAAGGATGAGGAACTGGATTGTAGGCAACCATTCATAGATTACTTGACTAGAGGCAAACTACCTCAAGAGAAATGACAAGCCCATCGATGAAGTAGAGAGCTCACTCTCATGGATGGCTTATAGCGATCCTTTGATTAAATGTGGTTATGTTTTAGACAAACACAAGCCCATAAGATCATGGAGGTACATTCGTCTATGCGAAGTGCATCAATCTGGTCTGAAGATGAAAGCAAAGATCAAGAGACTGGGATATTATTGGTTGTCGATAATTACAGTAGCTAGGAGTTGCCATCAATGTCAGGTACATGGTGTGGTCCTACATCAACCACCCAACATTCCACATCCTACATTGGCCTCATGGCCATTTGAGTGTTGAGGTATTGACATTGTGGGTCTGATTGATCCTCCTTCTTCCAAGGGTCATCAGTTCATCCTAGCGCCATCTACTTTTCCAAGTGGGTGGAGGCAATCCCACTTGAGATGTCACAACTCGGCATGTACTCAGTTTTCATGAACCATATCTATATAGGTTTGGGGTCCCTCGACAAATTATATCGATAATGCATTCAAAACACCAAGATCAATAGCTTTGCCAAGAGACATGATATAGATTGGAGATACTCCACTATCTACTATCCCAGGGTGAATGGCCTAGCGGAAGCATTCAACAAAACTCTCATCCATATTTAAAGAAAACACTTGACAATAATAAATGACAGTGGCATGAGCAGCTAGTTGAAGCCTTGTGGGCATACCGCACCACATACAAAACTCCAACTCAATCTACTCCATTCTCCTTAGTATATGGGTCCAAAGCTGATCTACCATTAGAAGTTCCGCTCCCATCATTAAGGATAGCAATGGGTAGTAAAATCACTACACAGTAGAATGCCAAGTTGCGGTTAGAAGAGCTAGAAGGTTTGGAGGAGAGACACCTGGCATGCTAAAATCTCAGTTATATAAAGCCAAGATGATTCAAGCTCACTCCTTGAGCTTTTCAAGTAGGGAGCTTGTTTTTTAGGGAGACCAATTTTGCGTCGAAGATGGGAGGCAAGTTTGAACCACTTGGGAAGGCCCTTTTGTCAAAAAGAAGGCCTATCAAGGAGGATCTTATCAACTTATTGATTGTAGAGGGCGATGCTTCCAATTAATGGGCTCTATTTGAAGAAATACTACCCATAAAATCTTGTTTGAAAATAATTATCTTAAAAATTCATTCCAATTCATCAAAATATTCTCTTCTTTGAAGCATTGTTTGCTTGTATTTGAGAATCACCATGATGTGTTTTAGGGTAGGTATAAGAGAACAAGAGGCATCCTATCCTTCTTCATGAACACAAATTGAACATGATTCACGCTACTAGAGTAGTTGTAGGAGAACCCAAGCAACATCCTATTTTTAGCACATAACTAAGTTAGGTGTAAGAGAACCCAAGCATCCTTTCTTGGTGGAATCACAACTTCCATTCATGGCACCATTTCATCAACTCTTAAGCATGTTTTAGGTTAGGTGTAAGAGAACCCAGTGGCATTATCCTCCTTTAACACAAACACAAGCACAAAATAAACACATATCTTTTATCTCGCTATTTTGATGTGGGAGCAAGCCCCCTATAGCACTTGCTCATTAGCTACTTTAGGTCTTGTTGGCATGCTACCTTGCTAGTATGTCGCCCCAGTGGTCACTTGTCCAGTGAACGTGAGTTCTCGTGCTTTCTTCCTGACTTGACCATTGTGAATCGACGAGGGCCTTATTAGTTGGTAGACCTCACTCACGCGCAGTAAGCTACCTCATGTTGACTTTGTTTAAGAGGATGTAAGCCTACACTTTCTTCTTGAACTAGCCATCATTCGACTAGGTTGAGTATATTTGAAGCTTAGAATAAGTCCCTAGTGGCTCCTTTCCTCTTGACTACTTTTGAGTTGATATAATTCTCCCAGTGGCATTCACTCAAGGCCTAGTCGTGCGTCAAGCCAAGACATTATCTCAATCAGTTCCATTGTAGAGGATGTGAGTCCATGCTTTCTTCTAGGCGATTGTCACAAACCGATGGGCATCTTAGGTTGGTTGATATTCACCATGTTGGAAGCTACTCACCCGGAGGATACAACACTCTTGACAGATATGAGTCCCCACACTTTCTCCTTGAGTTGGCCACCGAATACCTATAGACATTATCTTCTCCAGGGTTTTGGATAAAGCCCTTAGTGGCCCCTCCCCTTTGGAAACTCTATTTGGATTACGTCCTTAGCGACCCCATTTAGATACTACCTGGGTTACTCTTGGATTGGGTCCCTTTCCTAGTAGCCACCCACTGGTTGGATAATTTGTTCAGATGCACAAATTCTCCCTTGTTCAATTGAGATAGGTCTGGTGATATATGCTCCTTCTCATGTGATCCCTTGCAAACCAATGGTCCATGATAAACAACAAACAAACAAACAAATTTATTTTCTTGTGGATTAGAATTCAATGACCCCTTTCCCAAGCATCTATCTTTAGGCGGTGTCAGAACTCCCTATAGGAATTGCCAGACTACTCTTGAGTGGAGATAAGTCCGTCACTCTCTAGTAGCCCTTAGGTCGGGTTTAATCTATTTTCCACAAAAGCAGGTTACCCCATGATCATTTGGAAGATGTAGGCTACTACATTCTTTCTAGCATGACTATTACCAATGGGCAATCTAGGTCGGTTGACATGTTACTAATATGTTGCCCATTGGCCTTTTATTCATGAAAGATGTGAGTCCCATGCTTTCTTTCCTGAATTAACCGTTGCAAACTGAAAGACACCCCTTTGGTTGGATAATTCTCCCCTCGGCTGGGAACTACTCCATTTGGATCAGTAGATCTGAAGTAGGCCAAGGCCAACATGGCCCTACTCAATGCGTCCATCGTAAACCAATAGGATCCATAAAATATAATTAAAAATAGAATTAATTTTGACTATCTTTGAGTTGATTTAAGTCCTCCAGTGGCATTCACTTAGTAGTCAGCCTAAGGTTGGGTCTGATTTATTGTGTTGCCAACAGGTCACTCCAACGACTGATTCCCACCTTGTAAGATGTAAGTATGGTATGCTTTCTTCCTAGTATAGCTGTTGCACACCAAAAGGCAACCCCTTTAGTTGGATAATCCTACTATGTGGTTGGTAGACTACCCTTTGGATTGGTAAATTTGAATTGGCCAAAGTGACATGGCCCTACTATGGTCCATCGAAAGGGACCATCTCAAAATTTTAAAATTTAAAATCTGAAACAAATCAATCAACCTCCCATAGTGGAGCCAAATTAAATAATCAAATCAATCAACTTCTCCTTAGTGAGATGGAAATCTTTCTAATTCCCCCAGTGGAATCAATTCAATCTAACTTGAACTTGCTCCCCAGTGGAGTGTTCACACTTTATCCCCATGGATTCCAAATTCAAATCCCCTAGTGGATTTCACCACCTCTTATCCCCAGTGGATAACTTGAACCTTCCCCCTAGTGGAAGGCTCACATACTCAATCCCTAGTGGATTCCTCCTTCACTCTCTTATGTCTTTGACATAAGTTGAGTTGAATTGCACTAAGATCTTGGTTCCTTCTACACTTTGGTTTAGGAGTAGATCATTTGTTAGTGCTTGTGATCATTCGTTGTTGATCATATCGGTCAACACCATATGGTATGCCTTGTCATCACCACACCTGCCTTTGTTGACCTCACTTTGGAGTGAGCTTTCAAATTCTCCATCTTGACATAGGACTCCTTTAAACACTAAGAGTTCCTTAGTTTTAAGACACTTAGTGATTAGGTGAACACATAACAACCCAAGTAAAAGAGTTAGCTTAGGAAAGGTTATGCCATGGTATTAGAAGATTTGTACCCTATAGCTTGAACCTAATCCTTACCTCTATCCTTCAAACCAATCCAAATCAAATCTTGAATCAATTCCAACTCAATTGATTTTCAAATCAAAAAATCAATTCCAAATGAATCATGAATTTCCAAATCAAATGATTGAAACCCATGATTGAATTCAAATCCCAAAATCTTTCATAAGCCCTTTTATTTAACCTTGGACTTAGCTCAAACCAAATCCAAATCACTCAAAACTCAAAAGATTTTCTCATAACCCATTTATATTCTCATTTATATTCACAAATATAAATGAAATATAAATTCAAATAATCAAAATAAATTGACTCAAATCCAAATCTAACTAAATCCAACTTATACTCTTTCAAGTCAAATCTTTGAACTTAGCTCAAACCAAACCCATATCACTCAAAACTTCAAAGATTTTCTCATAACCCATTTATATTCTCATTTATATTCACAATATAAATAAAGTATAAATTCAAATATCTAAAACTAAAACTAAAGTTAAACCAAAATCCAATTTACACCCTTTCAAGTCAAATCCTTGAACTTAGCCAATCCATTCTCAAATCAATCCAAACTCTTGGATTTTTCTCTTCAAATAATCACTCCTTCAATCACATACTCAAATATAAACGTAAACTACAATCACCAAAATCAAACTAACCCAAGTCAAACCCATGTTCACCCTTTTGACTTGAAATGTCAAATGAACCAAAATCCATTTGACTCCAAATCACTTGCAATTGGATTTATATTTTCATCATAAGTCCATATGTGAGTTCAACCAAACTTAAATCAAGCCTTGATCAAGCCAATTAACCCATTTAGGCTCACTTGACCCAAAGTGACCTAAAAGACCTTTTTGAGCCAAATTCTAATCCCCAAATTTTGATTGAACTAAATCATGATCCTCAGGTGATTTAGTCAACTAGCCTTTGACTAAGTCAAAATGAAATCTAAATAAGCCAAAATTCACTATAAGCCAAATTATTGAAATCATTGATCTAAACAATCCATAATCAATGATTGAACATGATCAGCCATCAATTGAGCCAAACCAAGCCTTCCACCTAAATTGACCTAAAAGTCAAAATGGGTCAAATCTTGATCTAAGCTAAATTGATTGCAACCAATGGTCCAAATTCATTTCAAATCACTTGTTGAACTTGACCAAAGCTTCAATTGACCAATTAGACCCAACCTAGTGATTGACCATGAACTCAACTTGACCTAAAAGGTCAAATCAACTTGAAATCAAACCAAATCAAAATTGATTAAAACCAAAGCTTATGTACATTTCAAATGATCAACCAAGCCTAAACCAACCCATGACCTAACCCAATTGGGTCAAATGGGTCAAATTAGTCAAACATTTGATCTAAATGAACCTATATTAACCAAAACCAAATCTAAATTAAACTGAACCAAATCAATGACACCCATAGGCTCCAAATGATCATTTGAACTTTACCTAACTCATGGTTTGACCCAATTTGACCAATTGGTCAACCTAACCCAATTTGGCCCAACTTGACCTAAATGGATCAAATTGAACCAAATCAAATCAAATGAACTCCAAATCACTTGAAAATTAGCCCAACCCATTTTGAATCATTTAAAATCTACCCAAATCAAAATCATGGCCAAATGACCACTTTGCCCTTAGGTCAAGGGTATCCTATGACTAAATTCACTTGGAATTTGGTCATTTCTCTCTCAAGGCCACTTGACATCCTTCCATTGGTCCACATGGGCAAGGAGGTGGTGAACATGACCAATGAGCTTGGGTCGCCATGACCCAAGCCAAGGCCAAACCACCTCAAATGGAATTGAACACTTGGAATTCCAAATGCACTCACCAGCACATGGGAACCCACTCTCCTTCCCTCCACTACTCAAAATGACCCATGTGGGGTGATTGGTAGCTCAAATCATGCTCCCAATCCTTGTCATTGATCAAAAATGGCAAAATAGCACATCACCGATCCAGGAGGAGATATACTCCCCTCATTCTCACTCAAATGACAAGCACTCATTTCCACGAGCTAAGGTGATTCAAGCCTCCCAAGCTTTTCCAAGCCATTCCCAAGCTCCATTGATATCCCATTCTTGGTTTCACTCAAAGCCAAAATAGGAGATCAATCGAGCTCAACTCATCCAATTCTCCATCAAAACCAAATTAACCTTGCACCATTAGTGGACTTGTTGAGCTCAACCAAGTCATTTCCCATGTTCCAAGCTACGGGAAGCATCACTTCGATCAAAGCTTATCTCCATTGAAGGGGAGCTTGGTTGATCGAACCATCCACTTCAAATCAAGACCTAATTCCTTCAACAGGCTTTCTCTACTACTAGCTACTCCTTGGAAGCACCGTGATAGCCTCAGGCGGTAATTGCTTGAAATTAGCCTCAAATATTGGATCTTGACCATTGGATGTGCATCCCCCCCCTTAAAGGTGTGGGATCATTTTGATCCCAATCAATCTTGAGTGAGCTGAATTGAGCGGAGAGATGAATGGTGTTCATCTCATCCATGAAGGAGAAGGATCATATGTCATTCATTTCGCATGATTGGAATGGATGGCTATGATTAGATCATGCTAGATCCCTTTGATTTAAAACTAAACCATGGGATTAATCTCTCTCGATCTTAGATCGGATGACGAGAAAGCGCACGCGGTGACTTAGCGAGGATGTGATAACTTAAATAACCTATCCCATCATGCTATGCGTGCAGCATTGCCTCCATGTGGCGAGATTAGTTAATTAGGCTTAATTAATTTGATTTTAATGCTAAAACTTCTAAAATTCATAACTAATTATAGAAAATCCAAAAAATGCAAACTCAGTTCATTTTAAAGATAATTTAGAAGAAGAATATATAAAATTAAAATTAATTATTTTTTAAATGATTTTAACTCAATTTAAGTTTTATTAGAAATATAATTAAGCTAATTACTCTCTAATTAATTAGGCCATTAACTCCAAACTTTTTGAGATTAATTGGTGGGATGACCTCTGTCTCCCATGATTTTCTTGGAATTTATTATTTGATTAATTAGAATTACTTATTTCATCCCTAATCACTTTCTTAATTAATTAAATTATTAATTAACATGTTAAATAGTGATAAATTCATTAATTAAGCTTGCTAATCATCATTAAACAATGAATGGATTTAGGGAATGAGATTAGGACTTCTTGTCCAATCTTTTCCCTTAAGTCTATTTCATTTGGATAAACACTTAATTAAGTTCTAATCACTTCATTAATTAATTCAATTAATCAAACTTAAAACCAAATCATTCCAGAACTTAATCATTCAATTCTTGGGTAGATCCTTAGGTGTTCAATAACCTAAGAGTTTTCCAAAGGAAATTATAATCAAACTACATGTGTAGGGAGTTATAAAAGTACTTAATTAAACCATTTAGCTTAATTAATAATTGGGAGCCAATTGCATTAGGCCCTTTATTTCTTAGGTGCATTTTTGATTTAATTTCCATGTGGTTGCATATCATATGTTGGCTCATAATTACTTGGATAATTATGCTAAAGTGGTATAGGTAAGGCATAATTAATGGATTTAATTCATACCTTAACTTAATCAAAATATAAAATCAACTTAATTATTCTAAATTAAACTAAACCAATTCATACATGGGGCAATGGGTTAGGATTAGCAAACCTCTCTCACATTTCCTAAGTTAAATCAAATTCAAAAATAAAATCTCCTTAAAGAATTTTGATTCATTTTAAATGATCTTATTTTTTAGGATTGTCCTTAGGAATTAATTAGGGTGAATGAAGTCATGTGCTTATATTCCTTTATTTCATTCCAATCATGCTAAATATTGCTTGCCATATGAAATCATGCATTCATTTTTTTAAAAATTAATTAAAGAAAATGTTTTCTTTATGTCAAATTGCATGTGTTGGCTAAAATTAAGAATATGAGTGGCTATTATCATTATTAAATCAAAAATTACTTTTCAAAACTTATAAATCAAAATTATAAATGAAGTGATGCTAGTTATGAATATTCATAAGCTTGCATGTGATGATAGTAAGCGATGTGTATTATGAAGTTCTCTTTCCTTCTCTTAGTATGGATTTACATAGGATTTGCAAGTGTATAATTCATTTGAAAAAGAATACAACACTTGCTAAATCTATTCCTATGCATCTATATTAAGACTTAGGAAGAACCTTCATATTACACATGTAAATATTACATTGAAATCAAACATAAATCTCTTGCATGATTCTTCATCCATTTGGCTCTTTTATTTTGTACATCTACATGTATCTAAGAAAAGTGGTATATTAGTTTGACATCAAGGCTGAGGCTTTAAGTAGCCCCAAGTAGGTCTTTGTACTTCTCTGTAAAAATAATGGTGTCTTCTCACTTATAACTTATATACATGTGGATGTGCATTTAGCTAGTGGATAAAAGAGTCTCTCTTTCTACATAATAAAGACATGCATTCATGGAATATCCAAATTTTCAAACCATATCTCTTTGCATCCATCAACATATGCTAAGATTTGGATTGCATGTATAGCTATGCTTAGGATTATTCATATGCATGGTATACATGGTCAAATAAATGAATGATGTGTTATGTGATAGTAATCCACCCAACTAATCTTGAGAGGCCACTCACTTGAAAGCTTAGGATCAATTAAAATACATAATAAATCATTCACTTGAAATCCATTAATGAATCTACCTTAGAAATACTTTAAGGTAGGGATGAAAGAGAGTTCTCTCTTTTCTTCTCTTCATAACATTTAGTCACTAAGTGTTGGTTCATTCAAACCAAATCAAATCATCAACTAAAATCACTTAAACTGAAACCACCCTCTAAGTTAAACCTCACTTAGAAAATTCTAATCTTAAAGCTAGCTAAGACATGCCACACAAAGCTTTAATGGCATATTAGGCTAAGTCACCATTTCTAGCTCTATGTTAGGCATGCATGGTTTGATGCCGATTTTATTTTTTTATGATGTAATGTTTTAGACTGGATGTTAGGTGTATGTGTAGGCGGATGATAGCGATCTTAGCCTAATCATGTCTTCATAGGGATTATGCTTAAGGGCTTTGTAATAAAAAATATAAATAATTTTATTATGCGGGTTGCTTATACCCCTAAGCATAATCCAAACTAGGAAAGGTGGACTTGGTTACCCATATGTGTGCTAAGTCAACTTATTCATATAACTTGTCTTGTGTGTATATTTAACTAAGATTTGTTTTACATGTTTAGTTAGATTTACCTTTCCCATTTTGATGTAAATTTTGCAATTAAGATTTGGAATGAATTTTATGGGGGATTAGGATCAACATTGGTCATAAAACAAAGTCCTATGCACCATGTGATGCCTTTCGAGCAACCATTTCCAATCAAGCCAAAAGGAAGAAAAGAAACAAATCAAAATGAAGAATGAAGGATGAAGAATGAAGACTCCCATAACATGAATTCCTTTTAATTGTAATTATTCATTTATAATTTGGGTTGTATAATGGTAGATCTTGATTACCCATTTTCCTTTTTTTTTTTTGTGTGGTGGAACCCAAATACATCGCCTCTTATTCTTTTTAATTTTATAAATTGATTTGATGTTTTA